>PVJI01002453.1:0-144859 GCA_004026765.1 Micronycteris hirsuta
GTCTTTCAAAACTGTCAGTAATGCCATCGAAGAAAGCAGTTTGCATTGTGGTATCTACAAGGTACTGGAGGAAAGGGGGGAACATGAGTGGCCCTTCTTGTCTAGAAATGATTGCCTAAGTGATCTGAGAGGAAAATGAAAGCGGTGCGCCTGCTGACACCAGCTGGAGCAGCCAGGGCACCTGCACCCACTCAGGGCAAATTGTCTGCCAGTTCTCTCCTCCCCTACACTTCACAGGCTTCCTCCAATTCCCCCCTGGGCCTGAAGTTACTGTTCAGCCTGCGGACACTCCTGGCGAGTTCTTTAGTTCTGGGAACTAGAATACTCCGTGCCTCGAATCCTTTGCCACTCAAACTGGAGGTAGGATGGCTAGTTGAATTTTATGGACTGAATGTTTGTGTCCCCTCTAAACTTCGTGTGTTGAAACCTAGCCCCCAACAGGATGGTTTTTGGAAATGAGACCTTTGGGAGATGATTAGGTCATGAGGGTAGAACCCTCATGAATAGGACTGGTGACCCTATGAAAAAAGCCCCAGTGAGCTCCCTTGTACCATGTGCCATGTGAGGACACAGAGGAGGTGAAGTCTGTGAGCCAGAAAGCAGACTCTCACTGGACATGGAATCTGCTGACGCCTTGATCTTGGACTTCCCAGCCTCCAGAATTGTGAGAAATAAATGTTTGTTGTTTCAGCCACCCAGTCTATGATAATTTGCTAGATAGCAGCCCAGACTGATTAAGACATGGGGTCTGTGAGTAACCAATGCATTGCTGGCCCTTTGGTGATCTTTTCCAGATGTTTAAGTTGGGCTTTGCTGCCACTCATACTGATCTGCAAGGGAGCCTCTGGTATCAGTATAAAGCAAGTTGTCCCAGGACCACTTACATCAGAATCTTCAGGTAGGTTTGTTAAAGGTAGCAGATTTCTGGTCTCTACTATAGAAATACTGAATTACAGTGGAGGTGAAATGGGGCACAGGAAATAAACAGATCCTCCGGGATTCCCAGGCACCCTCAGCTTGAGAATCAGTAGGGCAAAGGAACCATCTACCTGCTGACCTTCATTTCCTCTTCTCTGTTGCCTCCTCTCAGCCTTGTTGGGAGGCTGAAATAGAAAAGGATTAGAAATTTCCTCCGGGAGCCCCTGTCTGAATCCCCAAGCAAAAGGATGTCCCCGCATCTGTATTCTAGAGAAACACACACACACGAGTTGCAGCCACGGTTTTACTGGCATGATGTGTTTACCTCCTCTGGGGAAAGCATCATTTCTTGGCCATCGTTTTAGTCACACCCCTAACACAACACCTGGCATTTAGTAGAACTCTTTAAGTGTTTGCTCCATACATCAGTCTTTGGTGTGATCCCCGCGCTTCTGAGACCTCACTTTGAAAGGCGCAGACTAGAAGATGTGATCAAAAAAACAGTCTTTGAAGCAGAAAGAGTGAGTGGAGGGTCCCAGGGAGCATCTTCTCTCCTCGCTCTTTCCAAGCTTCATGTCATCCTACGACGGTCATCATAGCCATCCTCCTCATCATCTGCGACACCTCCTTTTCCGGTGATTTGTGCTGGGCATTGCGCTAAGCACTTCACATACATTATACCCTTTTATATTCATATTACTAACATCACGTGTTGATAGGGAAACTGAAGGATTACCTAAGGTGACATGCTATTAAATGGTCAAATGACAGACTAAGACTGGAACTCAGACAACTTTCTGAGTACTAACGGTTAAAACACCTCTGCTAACCCTAGATCCTGAGATAAACGTTTGATGCTGTGCCGACTGAGACATGCCTTAAACAACTTAGTACAGACCGAACCTACCAGACTGTTCACACTTACCTCCCTCTCTCTCCCAAACCCTGCCTGAACCTCATGCCATCCGCCCTCAAAGCTCAAAAAGTGCTCAGCCTGATGTGTCTGTATCCCGATGTGCCTTCCAAATTTAAATTCTTTGATGTAGATTGGCTTTAAATACTTAAGACAAATTTATTAGAAAATTGTAGTACCATAAATATTTATACTGCCATGTAAACCAAAAGTCACACTAAAGCTCACTCATCATTTTTGGCTTTTGTGTTTTCAATGTGGATCACATACTTTTCAGGCGCGAACCTGCAAGCTGACGGAGTTTCCGTGGCCACATCAGCCCTGTGCGTGGTGGCTGGGGCCTTCTAAACGTGTGCTTGGTGTGTCTGTGTTAATGGTTTATAAATCAAAAAGAATGACTTGCCATCTGAGCCAAAGCAAAGCCCTGAGGTCTATCAACACTGTGATCCGTGGCCTGAGGGCACCCTCGCAGGGAGCAAGAATAATTCTCTTGGTGTCCACAGGGCTCCGAGGCTAGGTAGGGAAGAGACAAGCTCTGTGGCTTCAATGCACAATGACCGCCAACAAAACCATGCAAAAATGGCTCCCTTAATCCTGTTCTGTTTATGAAGATATATACATATATATATGTGTGTGTGTGTATATATATATATATATATATATATATATATATATATATATATATATATATAAAATTTATTTTTAGAGAGAGGGGAAGGGAAGGAGAAAGAGAGGGAGAGAAACATCAGTGTGTGGTTGCCTCTCATGTGCCCCCTACTGGGGACCTGACCTGGCCTGGCATATGCCCTGACCAGGAATTGAACCAGTGACCCTTTGGTTTGCAGGCCAGTGCTCAGTCCGCTGCACTGTACCAGCCAGGGCTATGAAGACATTTTAAAGGCCGCAATTCACACTTGCAGACACTTGGAGAATGTAAACAATCCTATTACATCACTCAGCAGAAGGCTCATTTATTATAAAATGGAGACGGGTATAGAAAGTATACCGTGCAAATTAAGGGCATCTGAAATTTTACAAGAGGATTTGCTGAAGGTTAAGAGATGCTTGAAAACATCATCTATGAGAGCCCCATATACTTTTTCACTAATTCTTTTCAGGTTTTCCTTCATCAGCTCCGAGTTCAGTGCCGGGGGAAGCAAAAGCGTGTAAACAAGTGACTTGGCTCTCAGAACTGAGCTTCAAACTGGGATGCGAAGTGGATCCCCTGGGGATCTGGCTGAGAGGCAGATTCTTGTTGAGTAGTCCTGGGGCAGGGCCAGGCTCCCAGGGGCTGCTGATGTACTGAGCATACATGTAGTGTTGAAGATACGAAGATATTTACAAGGCAAACAAGAACACTTTGATCTGCGATCTACATATCTTTGAAGAACTGGTAAAGACAAACTCCTTCAGAAACTGGGGATACCTGGGCTCCTGCTGTGCTGTTTCCCTTCCTGCCTAATAACACAGAAGAATTGCTGCTTTCCAATGGTGACCGCTGTAGCTTCTCACTGGCCAAGTGTCTGCTGCAAAAGGGCCTGAAAGGTGAAAAGCTAGATGGAAGGGTGTGCTCCTAGGACGTCAAAAGGCGATCCTTGGTGGCCAGAACAGCTGGTGAAAGATTTCAGGCGGCACACCACAGGACTGGACTGAATAATGAATTTGTCAATCAGCATCTGCGCGCCATCAGTAGACATCATTTTCTTTTTTTCTTTTTTTTTGCAGTAGACATCATTTTCTTTCTCACATTTTGAGGTTGTAAACCACAAGAAAACACTGACCGTAGCACTTTCTTTTGAGAACTGTGTTGGGCAATTTATTAACATAATGGGCTTATGATAGTTTATGGAAACTTGCTCAGAGGGAAAAAAAAGCGCAGGGCAGGGCCTAAAGCTGACACTTAAAGTCGCTTGGGGGCACCATGAGAAAATACAGAGAGAAACGCAGATTTGAGCCAATTATGTCACTGCAGACCTGCACCGTCTTCTTCTGTGACAAGAACACTCTGCCTACTGCTCTTGCAGGGGGAGCTTGGGTCCTAAATATGAACGAAAACTAGCAATGCATGTTCACCAGGATAGAGTGCTCCTTTAGGGTAACTGTCACAGTTTCAGGCAATAAAAAGATCAGAGTTTAATGACAAAGATGACTGAACACATACCTGTCTTATAATAGGATTTGCAGTCTAAGTTATTTTATTGATTATGCTATTACAGTTTTACCAATTTCTTCCTTTATTCCCCCTCTACCCTGCCCCCCCAACCCTCCAGCATTCCTCTCACCCCCACTTAGTTCATGTCCATGGTTTGTACATATGAGTCCTCTGTTTCCTATACCATTTTTTTATCTCTCCCCATCTATTTTATGCCTACTAATTATGCTTCTTCTTCCCTGTACCTTTTCCCCCCTATTCCTCCCTTCCCTCTCCCTACTGAACTCCCTCCGTGTGATGTCCATTTCTCTGATTCTGTTCCTGTGCTGGTTGTTTGCTTAGTTTTTGTTTTCATTTAGGTTCATTTGTTGATAGTTGTGAGTTTGTTGTCATTTTATTGTTCATATTTTTTATCTTCTTTTCCTTAGATAAGTCCCTTTAATGTTTCATATAATAAGGGCTTGGTGATGATGAACTCCTTTAACTTGACCTTATCTGGGAAGCACTTTATCTGCCCTTCTATTCTAAATGAAAGCTTTGCTGGATAGAGTAATCTTGGATGTAGGTCCTTGCCTTTCATGACTTCGAATACTTCTTTCCAGCCCCTTCTTGCCTGAAAAGTCTCTTTTGAGAAATCAGCTGATAGCCTAATGGGCATCCCTTTGTAGGTAACTCTCTCCTTTCCCCTTGCTTCTTCTAGGATTTTCTTTTTGTCTTTAATCTTGGGTAACTTAATGATGATGTGCCTTGGTGTGGTCCTCTTTGGGTCCAACTTCTTTGGGATTCTCTGGGCTTCCTGGAAGTCTATTTCCTTTGCCAGATTGGGGAAGTTTTCCTTCGTTATTTATTCAAATAAGCTTTCAATTTCTTGCTGTTGTTCTTCTCCTTCTGGCACCCCTATAATTTGGATATTGGAATGTTTCAGGTTGTCCCAGAGATTCCTCAGCCTCTCTTCATATTTTTGGATTCTTGTTTCTTCATTCTGATCCAGTTGGATGTTTATTTCTTCCTTTTTTCCAAATTGTTGCTTTGAATCCTGGTTTCCTTCTTGTTTTCATTTGTTCTTTCATTTTTCGACCAAGCTCAATCAATTCTGTGAGCATATTGATTACCAGGGCTTTAAATTCTCCATGAGATAGGTTGGCGATCTCCTCATTGCTTAGTTCTGAGGCTTTGTTGTATTCTTTCACTTGGGCCATATTTCTTTGTCTGTCTCTGCACACCTGATAAGTTGTAAGGGGCGGGGCCTTAGGTATTCACCTGGGCAGGGCGACCCTCTTTGCTGCTGCCTGTGGGGGAGGGGCCAGAGGGGGAACAATGCAGCTCCCCGGCTTGTCTCTAGTGCGCTTTCCAACAGACTCTCGTGTCAGACTGGAAGTATCTCTCACCGCAGCAACCCCAGCCATAGCCCACAGTCAGCTCTGAGTCTCAGTTTTCCCTTTAAGTCAGCCCCTCCCATGCAGCCCACGCCCCTCAGCCGCCTCGCTGCAGTTTTTCTGAGTCAGCCCACGAGGTCTGCCTTACCAGTTTGGTTGTTCTGGTTGATTTTTTCTTTAATTCTGTGGTTGTCAGAGTTCCATGCAGTTTGATTTTCTGGTGCTTTGGGTTGTTTATTGATTTTAGATTGGATGTTATCTTCCTTTTGGTTGTGTGAGGAAGAGCAGGGTTTCTACCTACGCCTCCGTCTTGGCCAGAACTCTGATACTCATTATTTGTGAACTGAATAACTATAACTTCTAAGAGAATGTTAAAAAATGAACTTTAAAAAAAAAAAACATGAGATCACTTATTACTCTTCAATAAAGCTTCCAAGGCAAATAACTATAGAGTGCTATGATTTTTACTTCAAATGGCAATGTGCATAGGCATATTTATTTGTATAATAAGGACTTTTAATACGATAGTCTATTTTCCAAAGAACAGCCTGTGAATTCTGGGGAAAGTAGGCTAGATGCATGGTGCTTCTCGATTCCTGATCTCCACTTAAACTTTGAACATTGGGTATATTGTAGGTGGCAGGAAACCAGGGAAAAGACTAATAAACTGACCCTAAATTAGTTTTCTTATTGAAAGAAGATAGTTTTATACCATGTAATTTGCTGCCAAATTAATGTAAGTTGATTAACCCTTTATGTGGGGAGTTTCAGTGATTCCTGTGTGCTTACTTATTATTTTATCAGTGTTCTAGTCTCAGAAGACCTGTGAGTTATATTTTGTGTTGAGGTCAAGTCAGTAAAGGCAATTCTTTTCCTGTTTTCTCTTTTTCCCACTGCCATAAAAACACAAAAACACTTCAAAAAGAAAGGATACAGAGCAGGTTAGAAATTAAGCAACTGCATTTTAATCAATAAATATGAACATTTGTTAACAAGTTATTAGGCTGAATAAAGTAATAATTTACCAAGAATTCAAAAGATAATAATACCCAGAAAATGAAGTGCAAAAATCTTTACCACAAATTTTCCCCCACCTAGAAAATTAGAAGTAACAAAAAAATGTATTCAGAATAAGGCTTGAAATAATCTAAAAAGTTTCAGGTATCCATTAAAGCTAAAAGAGATTATTTTTCACATATTGGGCAATATATAGACTGTCTGACAACGGAATGAATAGATGGTTGAATGGCAGAATAGTGCAATGCCAAGGGATAGGAGTGCATCTGAGTGTACATCTGGGCACACTCATATCCACTTCTTACTCTTCCCCAGCCTCATTCACTCTCCCTTGCTATGTTGTGCTGCAGGGAAATACAATTCCCAGGGCCCTTGTCAACTGGCTTCCAGGTGGGGCTGGAAGCGCAGGTGCTGCAGGAAGACTCCAGGGCAGAAGAGGTGAAACCGGGGTATTTCTCCACGTAAGACCCATCTGGAGTCTCCCCCTCTCAGGCAGTGGCTTTGCCCAGCCGTGGCACCGTTTTCCGTGGCTCCTCTCCGTGGCTCCTCTCCTTGGCTCCCACCAGGCTGTCCCTCCCTGTGGTTCCAGCTCTGTAAATGACCCATTTCTGGGCTCAGGGAAACACACCGCCTCATAGCTCTAGGTGGTAACAGCTTCCTTTTATCTGGCTTCTCTTTTATCATCTTGGTAAGTCAATTTCCTCTATTGAAACACCTAGAACAGTTCCTGTGTTCCTGACTGGAATCTGACCCATATACAATATATCGTTACATTGTTGTCCCCTGTAACTTATTTGGGAATCTCTGCATGAGAATCTGCCCTAAGCCACTGAAAAATCACTCAAACCACACTCTGTCCCCACCTTCCGCAATACAGGGGAGTGACTATCCCTTGGCCGTGTTTTGTCAAGCACCAGGACTGTTTTTACCAAGTACAAATATGACTCTGACTGTCCACCAGTGTCACCTCCCGTCACCGTGGACACGGCCAAGAGGCATCTGCAGAGGTCATTTGTGTTGTATGTGCTACATGGGACAACAGGAGGAGAAATACAAACAAACAAACAGAAATCTTCAGAGGAAATTACAAAGTCATCAAATAGATAACACTGAAAATTCAGAGACGATAAGACAGCACCAGAAAGTTTCCTTCCCGTTGAATCAACAAATTTTCCCAAAATAAAAATCCTTTAGAATTTACAGGAATTTCAAGAGCATCAAAAAAAAAAAAGATCCATCAATAAAGAACCCGTTGCTGTTCCGCTAAACCGCACCCCTGGAATGGTCACTTTGAGAAGAAGAGATCCCTGGTGAGCATGGAGACCACGCACGGGATCTGCTTCTTCTCGTGGAAGCGGGCGTCTTCGGACTGCGACTCGAAGTGCCGGGCCACCCTGTAGTTCACTCTGGTGAGGATCTTCAGGATGTCCAGGCTTTTCCCATGCTCGCTGAGACTGGAGCAGAGGGCCTGCACAAACCAGGAGCCGTTTCCTGGGTTCCGCCATGAGTAATAGCCTTCAACGGGAGAGGAAGACAATCAAACCCGCTGACCTTGGCCCCCTAACCACTGAGAGCAGCTCTCGCTGTTTGGGGCCCTCACACCAGCTTTTTCTGAAATTATTCCCCTCTACCCGTCACGCAAGTCTCTAACGAGAATTATGCTGGCGTGCTCAGGGAGCGAGCATCACGGGTGTAGAGGGCGGTGTGAAGACCCTCAACACACAATTTGGTTGGTACGTGTCAGAGACACGCGGACAGGGGGTCCCTGAAGGAAATGCTGGCCAACTGCTCCGTATCTGGATCACCTCACCACCCTTTGGGCGAGTGCTACTTCCTAATCCAAGCAGGGGGCCTCAGCGAATTTCGAGATGTGTTCCTGCTGATGAGGGAGAACCAGAGGCTGGTTCCTGCTGAGGAAAGCTGGGGGTGAGTGGAGGGGAACAGCCAGGAGGCCCCGATGCCCTGGGCGAGCAAGAGAAGATTCCACCGCCTCCACACGCCAATTTCAAAGGACACTAAACTAAAACTGAAGTTGTGTTTGGTTTACACGATGAGCTGTGCTTCTTCCTGCCAATGGGTCACACCGGTTTGATGAGAACTGGGTTATCATCATCATTTTACAATAATCAGTTATTGAATAAGTATACAACAAACAGAAATAACCTATCTGTGTAATGTGACTGAGGTGCACTCGGAATCCTTTCCTGCAGGCCACAGGGCAACTACTAGCCGTGGACTTGAACTCTACAGCATTAGCAGTAAGACAACGCATTTTGTCTGTGGGGGTGTCCCCTAAGTTTCCTCATCCAGCTCAGGGCCCTGCTGAGGCTGGACGTGTACTGCCGTCTCCATGGTACCACGCCCCCAGGTCTGCCTCCTCCAACCCTGTCCTGTATGGTCTCTGCGGTAACTACTGTAGTGACACCAATCTCACCCTGTGACGCTCCTACCTCAAACAGTTCCCTTGCACCCCTTACCACGGCGAAGTTCAGGCTGTTAGCACAGCATGCAGAGCCTACGAGAATGGGGCTCCCTGTCTACCTGTCCAGGTTTGAAGCTTGGTCATACCCTGCACCCTGGGTGGTAACCTCTCTCTCTCTCAATCTCTGTGCCGTGTGAAGACACAGTGAGGAGGCAGCTGACTACAAGCCAAGAAGAGAGCCCTCATCACAAGCCGAATGGGCCAGTGGCTCCATCTTGAACCTCCCAGCCTCCAGAACTGCAAGGAAGAGATTTCTGCTGTGGAAGCACCCCGGTCTGCGGCGTTGTGTCCCCGCAGCCTGGGCGGACTAACACTCGCCGTGGTGCAGTCTTAGGGGTTTTACCAGTGACCCTCTGCACTGCTTCTGGTAAGCCATCTTTCTCCTTCCTCTGTTTGATTTTTCAAGACTTAAGTTATAACAGCTTTTTTTTTTTTTAGGGAAGCATCTCTCACCTGTCTCCTGAGGGCTCACCCTTCTTCCTTGACTCTCCCCAGATTCTGCTCAGAGCACCCACCCCCCAACCACTGAGTCTGCTCACAGACAGATGCCACCATTACACCACCTCCTTCCCGAGAGCAGGAAGACCAAATTATTGTCTTCAACTTCAAAACCTGTGACGTTATCATGGTCACAAAATCCAATCTGTCGATCCTGCCAGAGCTGGTTTTCCAAACACTGAGCAATTTACTATAACTAATACCTTCGTATCAAGCACTTTGTACACTACGCTGCAGCGGGGAGCTTCTGACTTAGTGATGGTTTTTACCAGAAACACAGGAAAGCCTTCCCCTGAACTGACTCAGGCCAACACAGAGCAGGTTATCTCGTTACTGGCGTTGTGTGGTGCTTGTTTATGCTTGTGGTGTAAAGGGATCCTGGTCTGAGCTCTCTAGCTTTACTGTGTCCCGAATCTCTGTGACCTTGAGCACATCACTCCGGCTCACCCACGCTCATTTTTTTCCATCTGTAAAACCAAGACCGCAGTCACAACTTTCCTCACTACCTACACTGTTATCTAAGGCTATGTGGTAAAAGACACCCAGAACACGCTATAAACTTAAAGTTCTATAGAAAAGTCTGCTCTTATAAATATTTGTATTTTGGTACATAATAGCTGATTTTCCTTCTTTTAGCTGTTGTTCTATTACAGTTGTCCCAATTTTTCTCCCTCTGCCCTCCTTCGCCCGGCCCATACCACACTCCCCCAGTCCAGGCCCACGCTGATGTCCATGTCCATGGGCATTCATACGTGTTCTCTGACTGGTCCCTTCCCCTTCTTCCCACCACTGCCCCCCTCCCACCTCTCCTCTGGCCACTGTCAGTCTGGTTTTCTAATGACCACCGCCCCCCACCCCACTCCTGCCCTGCGATGCCGTGAATGCTCTAGCGGTACCCTAGAGGCACCGAGTAGTTATCTTGGAGTTCTGAACTTGCTTCCAGATAACAAACTCGCTGCACAGGTTTTCAACATTCAGTCCCCTTTTCCGAATGATGAAATGTCGCTCTTCTCTGTCCCTTCTTGCTCTGGGATACCTGACACTGTGTCTTCAGGAATTTAGATTTTAAAAAAGATCCAATCAGCTTTTATTTTTGTGCACAAAAAGCCACAAGGTAAGAAAATAGTGGTGCTGACAACCTACTTAGAATGAAGGGAACAAGAAAACTACACTCAACAAAGCACATTTGTGTTTCAAAAAATGAGCTGTTACAATAGAAGCAGTCAGCCTGGTTATCAGTCCATTACCGCATTTTCTTTTTGATTGGAATCTATGTTGCTATATGCATTAATGAGCTTTTTGTTTGAAATATGTTATTTACATCAGCATTTAGTATTGACACAGAATTTGTTACCATAGAGATTACTATGATTTTGTTATTCAATCTCTAAAGTTGTATTTAGAAAGAAAACAATTTAATGTACACAGGTTAATACAATTCTGTGCAAATAAGGTAAACTATGTTACTATAATAATAAATATAATAAAACTGGAGGTGTAAATACTTGTTTAAAAAAATGTGTTTGCTCGTATAGTTACCAGTGATAACAGTAAACGAGAGAATTCTGCTTTCTCGGAGAGAAAAGTGACTAGGTCCCTGCGGTGAGCAGAACGATGGCCCCGGGGATGTCCAAACTCTCACCTGGGAACCTGTGCCTGTGTTACCTGATGCGGCGAAAAGGACCGCGCAGATGTGATGAAGGTGAAGGGATGAATGGGAGACTATCCTGAACTATCCACGTGGGCCCGATCTAATCACAGGAGTCCTTAAAGGAGGGGAGCCTTCCCAGCGGTGGTCAGAGTGTGAAGTGAGGATGGAAGAAGGGTCAGAAGGATGTGGGGTTCCTGCCTCTGAAGCAGGAGGGAGGGGCCACGGCCAAGGAACGCGGGAGGTTCTCACACACTGGGAAAAGCAAGGACATGGGTTTTAGGCCCTGCAGCCTCCGGAAGGGATGCAGCCCTGCCGACCCGTTTTGGAATTCTGACCTTCAGAACCTTAAGAGCGTACATTTGTGTGTGTTCAGCCACCATGTTTGTGGTGCTTGGTCACCGCGGCAATGGGAAATTAATACGGCACCAAGCCTACACACTGACGGCAGACTGGCGTGGTCTGGTTAGCAGACAACGGACTTCGTACCTGGAACTGTGGAATAGGCGAAGAGAAAGTCGGCCTCGACTGGGATCTTGTATCGGGGACTGGCATCCGTGTCATTGATAGGCCCCGCGTCGGCCTGGATCCCGTCATCGAGCTCTGTCCCCCGGCATGCCTAAACAGCAAAGCAGAGACCGCTCCATGGGTTGGGAACAGAAACGCGTGCTGTGCCCCGTGCTTACAACTGTGCTGGCCATTACTGGGAACTCAGCGATGGTCACATGGGTGACTAAAGGAATGCTGAATCAGCAGAGCAAATAAAAGTACTGCACCGCCTTAAAGAAACCCCCACGATTTGTGATCTGCAGCAGACACAGGAGCCCAACATTTAGAGCAGGAAAACAAAACCCAACTTTACACACCCCCAATCAGAAAAGCATGGAGATGTGCAAAGATGATACAAGTCCCTCCGTAATCTTTGCCTGTTTGCAGTGCGGCTGGCTTTGAAGAGGGATTACCTGGATGAAGAAGAGTTTGGGTTTCTCTAAGAGGGTCTTGCATCTATCCCCCCGAAAGTGGCCCGTCAAGTCCTTGATAGCGATCATGCCGTCTGTTCCATAAATTAAATTTTCTTCTCCGTGGCTGAGTAAGATGCAGGCGAAGCAGGCGGAATTTCTGTGGTCCTCCTCAGAAGCTGCAAGCAAGCGGTGTGAACATTGGAAAGTTAAAACAAGCCCTATGGGACCTCGGAGGTGGGATCCCCTTCCAGCCTGGCAGCTCCTGCTGACAGAGAGCTCTTCAGGGGGAGAAGTACTTCTCCAGAGAGGAGAAGGACCAGTGGAGAGAAATTATAGAGAACATTCTAGAATTCTCACTCAGTCTGAAACCAGAATGGAGCTGCCTCCTGAGGTGAGCCCCACCCATGGGGAGGGGTTCAGCTGCTGGGAGGCAGCATTTTGGGGTGCTGAAGGGGGTGACCCTCTGTTTTTTAGGTCTGTGACACAGGGTAAGTTCGTTTGCCACTCTGTGCCTTGGTTTCCCTGTCTGCAAAATGGGTATGGTAGTACCTATTAAATGAGTTAATATTCATAAGGCAGGCCACATAATAAGGGTCATGCAAGTATTTGTTAAAGTAAATAAAACATTGTGCTAAGTGAAATAAGGCAGTCCCTAAAGGACAAAGACTTGATGATTCCACTTTGCAGGTACCTAGGAGTCAAGTTCATAGGCAGAAAGCAGAATGGTGGTTGCTGGGAGCTGGGGGAGGGGGTGAAGTCATTCTGAGGTGTATGGGGATTACTCTTCTGTATCTACCAGGGACGAGTTTAAGAGTAGCTGTGTGGTAGGAAGAATGATGTCGATTCGTTACTTCCCTAGGAATTAGCCTTATGAAATCGAGATTGTTCTGTAGAGACAGATCCTATTTCTTCTCTTGCTGTCATATAAGTTGACATTATCTTTTTAGGGAAAGATCTAAGTTTCCTGAAAGAGACCCACTACCCCAGAGACAGGTTTGGGTGGCCTGGAGGAAGGAAAGGCTTCTCACTGAAATCCCTGTATCCGGCAAAGCATCCTGCAGAGACCAGCTGGGGTCCTGCCCGTATCAGGAGCCAGAATAACAAGGAGAGAGGCAGGGGGAGGCACGCACCTTCTTTCAGCAACTCCTGCATCTTGGAACAAGAGCAGTCGTTATAGACGACCACGTCAAAGCCCAGGTTTCGGAAGCACTTGTAAAGAGCCTCGGCATCTTTGTCCGTTCCGTTCCGGACGCTCATACCTGTGGGAATCCAGCACCGGTTCACGATGAGCAACCCCTGGCTGAGTACTGCTAAGTGATACTCTCAGCTGCAGTCAAGGCCAAACAGCTGCCCTCGATTCTTAGCTCACGCTCATGGTGGGACCTCAGACTAAAATTCCCGATTTCTCTGCATCCCTTTCTCCTGGATATGCACATACCACCCACAAAGGGTCTGTCTGCCACAGCAGAGGGGCACAGCATTCCCTTCTGAAGGTCTGCTCCAAACCTTAACCCAAGCTGAAGAGACCGGAAGGGAATAGGAAAGGTTAGCCCACTCCCAGAACACCTACCTGTTGATAAGTCGAAGTTCTTGTTGTTTATTATGATGCACTTGCCCACCTTCTCAAAATTCATGTTATACACGTAGGAAGGCCCTCCATCCTGGGTGGCCTTGACTGATTTCTGAGAGCCACTTTTCCTCTTCATACTGGAGGGACACAAAGTCAGTCAGGTGCTGCGGAAGAAGCCTGGACAGTAATGGCCTCTTGCTTTTCCTACCAGCATGAAAGGGCTGCCTAAGAAAGCTGCAGTATATGTGACGGAAACAGATGGCTCCGTTTAATCATTGCATTTAAAAGGAACACGCATCTTGCCCTGGCCAGGGTGGCTCAGTTGGCTGGAGCATTGTTCCACAGACCCAAAGGTCATGGGTTCGATTCCAGGTCAGGGCACATGCCTAGGTTGCAGGTTCGGTTTCCAGTCAGGGTGCATAGAAGAGGCAACTGATCGATGTTTCTCTCTCACATCAATGTTTCTCTCCCTTCCTTCCTTCTCTCTAAAATTAAGAGGCACGTCCTTGGGTGAGGTTAAATTAAAAAATAAATAAATAAATAAATAAATAAAAGGAGCATGCATCTTAATTTCATTAGCTGCCAGAGGAATGCACATTAAAATCACAACGCAATACCACGATGGCTACGTGTTGGTGACCATGTGCAGCACCCAAATTGTCACACGTTGGTGACAGCCTGCTTTGGACATCCACTGTGATGACTGGCAGAATTCCATGAAAGCTGAACTTAAACATAACCTGTGACAGAACAATTCTACTCCTGGGCACGTGCCTAAAGTGAGCAGACATGTCACCGTAGCATAGCATGTCCTTAGCATGTGGAGTAACAGCCCCAAACAGGAAATAGTGCAAGTGTCCAATTACAGTGGGATAAACTGATGAATATTCACAGAAGGCAACACTAGAGGACGATGAGAATGAACGAAAACCATGACCACATGAAGCCCCATGAACGAACCTCACAAATACAATACCTAGTGAAGAGGACCAAGATGACTCCATGTTTTATAAAGTTCAAAAAACTAATACCTGGTATTGGAAGCTAGGCGGCGGTTTTATTGAGGGTGGGAGGGACATTAGGACTTTCTCAGATGCTGGCCATGTCTGGGTCTGGATGTGGGTGCTGGCTCCATGGTTGTGTCAGTTTGTGCAGATTCGCCAGTGTGTGTCCTTTTTAACGTGGATGTTATGATTCAATTAACATTTACATTATGCAGGGAAAAAGGAACAGCAATTTAAACAAGACAGCTGGCCCCTTCCAATCTCCAGACACTGACGGATGACCAGTTTCCCCAAAGTCCAGCACAGAAGCACGGAGCCTGGGACAGGGGCGTCACTGAGAGGACAGAGGGACAAAAATGTCAAAAGTGAGTGGAAAGCAGTCATCCACTAGAGTGTAAGTTCTATGAAAGACGAGATTTTTAAAAATCTGTTCTGAAAAATTGCTGAATCCCTAACACCTGGAACAACGCCTGGCACATACGCTGCTCTATAAATATTTTTTATAAACTTCAGGTCAATATCCCTTATGAATATAGATGCAAAAACTCCTTAACAAAACACGAGCAAGTGAAATCCAGCAGTCTGTGGATGGGATTATACACCGTGACCAAGTGTGACTGATCCCAGGAATACAAGGTTGGGTTGACCTCCCACAATCAGTTAACATGATCCATCACATTAGTAAAGGGCAAAAACCACACTATCAACTCGATTGATACAGAAAAGCATTGGACAAGATCCGACACCCTGTTATAAATGCAAACGCTAAGGAAACGAGGATGACGGTGGAACTCACGCCGCTTGAGAAGGGCATCTACGGAAACCCACAGGGTCGCATTGGATGACGAAAGAACGAAAGTGTTCCCTGCTGAGGTCAGGAACAATCGCACGTGTCCGCCACCCTTGCTGCTTCTACTAAATACTGTACAAGAGGTTCTAGTCAGGAGACTTAGGTTTTAACAAAAGTGTTATATGAATGAATCGAGTCTAATTCCCTCATTTTTTGGATATGAAAACTGAGGTCCACAGAGAAGCCGGGGGGTGTCCAAGGTCAGCCAGCTCATGGTCGGCAAAGTGGGATCATCCGATTTCCCTGTCAGCGTTCTAGAACCTGATGCCCTTGAAGATTTGTTGGAATGATCCGTCCACCATTCTGCCCAAGCTCTTTTCAAAAGTTGGAAGAAGTGAAAGTGAAAACTAAGCTTATTACTTGGCAACTGTGGGTCCAAGGACAGTTCGCTCTGGGTAGTCACTGAATCTGATCTGTTGGGGTTTCTCAGAATCTCTGAAAGGTCACGGCATTCCCCTTGCCCTCTTCTGCCTTGGTCCAGATTACAGACCAGCTCTGTACGTTGAGACTTCAGATTCCTCCACTTTTGTAAGGCCAAATTTCTCCCACAGCATTTTATTTTTAAATGAGAAGTCTCCTGACTCTATTCTCCTAACACCTCCCTCCCTTGTTTGTTGTCTAGTTACAGGTGACGCCAGTTCTCTTCCCCTGAAATGTCTTCCCCCAGAGGCAGCCCTCAGAGGGCACTGGACTTGGGGCCAGACAGAGGTCTGCATCCCTCCACCTGTGGGGCCTGGGCTAGAGAGTCCCTGTCCTTCCCAGAGCATCAACGTCCTCTCTTGCAAAACAGAACCTTCTGGGACTATCCCCAAATTAGGGTCCTCAGTGGGAGCAGGTAGTCCTGTGAGGCCTTCTGCCCTCCCAGGTCTCTAAAAAGTCTCAAAGGAGTCAAGTATTAGCAAATCGAGTTTCTGCACTATGGAAGGGCGTGCTGTGTGAGAGGGGAGAGGTACTTCCTTATTGCTGCCCTGGCAATGACCCCTACTAAGAGTGGCCTTTGTGCACATTAAAATAGCTGTGCACAGCCTTTCACAGGCACACCATCTTTGGGTGTTAGTTGACGTGTCTTGAGGTAGTGGAGGGAGTGCAATCACATCCATTGTGCAAGTCATAACGGCAACAAGCAACAAGCGTACAGTGGGCTGGGGTCCTGCTCGGCTCTCACCTGCAGTTTCCCATTGACTGGTGACGGGTCTGCGGGCCATTGAAGGCCATCCCGAGACCCTAGTGGGAGCAGCACTGAAGCTGGCAGGCTGGAGGCACAAGTTGTGCACTAAAGCTCTTTCAGAGATAAAACTCTACTTCCGTCTCTGACAATGTGGAGTATTTGAAAACGAACTGTACCACGATATCCGAGTGATAAACAAGATGTGATGTCTTTTAAGTTGCCATTAGCCCATCCTCTTGATGAGCAAAACAAAACCAGTGAGTATCTTTTATAAGAAAAACGGGCCAGACCCTGGCTGGTGTGGCTCAGTGGATTGAGTGCCGGCCTGCGAACCGAAAGGTTGCCGGTTCGATTCCCAGTCAGGGCGCATGTCTGGGTTGCAGGTCAGGTCCCCAGTTGAAATATTGTGAAAGGCAACCAGTAGATGTATCTCTTGCACATTTATGTTTCTCTCCCTCTCTTTCTCCCTCCCTTCCCCTCTCCCTAAAAATAAATAAATAAAATATTAAAAAAAAAAAAGAAAAACAGGCTTGGACATAAGTGACATGGGAAAAAAATAGGAATCCGTTTCTATCAGAATAGAATTTGGAAAATTAACTTTTTTTTTAAGGAACACAATAAGGAAGTAAAGATACATACACTTTAAAGAAAATGCTTTCCATGGTTATGAAAAGTACCTTAAAACTAAATATGAAATGTGACTCTTCTCAGTAAATATCTCAAAAGGGAGGTAAGGAAAATTTCCCTTACCTACCCTGCCTCTAACCTGAACTCTTATTTTTCAAAATGAACTTAATACCTGCTTCCTCTTTCTGGGTTTGAGTAAGTCAATATTAATTTTTCTTTCTAACCAAAACAGCTTTTTGTTAAACTAAGGTCTTCCCAGACCACGGATGCATATTAGAGAGCAATCACCAATTCACCCCCCATGAATTCGTCTTCCTAAGAGGCACTGGCCTTGGGAAAACTCCATCCGTAGCTTCACTCTGGGGAGCCCCGAGGATCAGCTCCAAGCATGTAACCGGAGAAACAAATAAAAGGCGGAAATGGCTATTAAGAAGGCATCGGGAAAAAGGCAAGGGAAAAATAGTGGACTGAAGTCCGTCGCTATAGATGCATCCTGTAAGGACCAGGGTCCAAGGCTAGATCTGCTACCTAACAGCTGTAAGGCTTTGGGGCACCTTCTGGGGATTCTCTCTCTGTCACCCTCGGGGGCCTTCAGGACGCCCCTGAGAACCGTGCTGTTCCTTCCATCCTTCCGATGCTTGCCGCAGCGGTGCAGATTCACTTCGAAGGAAACTGACTTCTGAGAGGCAGCTATGTCCGGGGAGCCTCCAGTTGCCGATTCTGCAAGCCCCCAGGACAACTGTTTTGCTTAAGTGTTTCTTTTGTGTGTGACATCCAATACTATTGGAAATGCTTCTGGTTTGACAGTTTTCTTCCTTTCTCTCCCTTGCTTCTCTCATTTCCAATGGTGAACCGTCACAGCGTCCCGGAATGGAAAGACCTGGCTGGCAGACGTGTGTTTGTTCAGTTTATTCACGCCCACAATGACCAGCAGGCCAGTCTCTACCTCCTGTTTGAGCCCTAAGAGCAGGGTCTTCGATCGAAACTGCAGAGCACTGTGGGAGGAATGAGGAAGCTCTGTGTCCTGATGCGGGAGGACTTCCAAAGTCCTGTCGAGCACAGAATAAAATAAAAGGGCAGACCCATGAGAACAAGATGCTGCCTTCTGGGGGGAAAATGAGGGGAAATAAATATATTTATGTTGGCTTGCACGTTCATAAAGAAACTCTTGAAGGATGATAGAACGGATAAGTCTGTGGATTCCAAGTCTGGGCTGTCTAGGTCGAAAACCCTGCCCCACCACATAGCTTGGTGACAGGGGGCAAGTTACTTAACCTCTCTGTGCTTCGGTTTCCTTGTTTGTAGAAAGGACGGGAACACAGCACCTGCTTCAGAGCGTCATAAACAAGTTACCGTTCACGAAGTACTCAGAATGGTGGGTGGCATGTAGTAAGTAGTAAACAGATGCTCTTATTACTACTACTGTTATTATCCTATGTCATTCCAAGGGGTTTCCTGTGTTATGGGAGCCGGGAGCAGGAAGGATAGCGGGAAAAAATCGCGAAAAGCATTCTGACTGTAAGCCTGTTAGTATGTGTGAATAAGTTAATTATTAATAGTTGAAAATCACTTGCTGCAAATGGATTTCAAGATCTGACCTACTTCGAAGGTTGCTGGATTTTTAGGCTAATTGTTGAAAGGGATCCCTAAACACCCCATTTTTCTGTTTCCCAACATAGCTTCACCCCCTCCCCCCAGCCTTTTAAACTTACTCTTCTATGTGTCCATACCAACAGTAAGCACCAACTTTTGATCACTTATGACTAAATCTATACCTCACGTAATCTTTACATCTCTGAAGCATTAACCCTGTTTCATGGAAAAGTATTAAACTAGGTTGTCCAAGATCACACAGCTAGACGGGGTAGAGGCCAGGTTTATTCTGAGGCCCAACACTAAGCACCTCATCTCACAGTGTTGGGCCCAGCCCTTGACCCAGAGAAGCAGCATCTCAGGCCAGCCCTGGGCATTTCCTGGAGATGCTCCTAGCCTCCGAAGGTCGCGGGTCCTGGCACTAACCTGTCTGCCCACCGCACGGGCCCTCTTGGCTCTAGCCTTTCAGTGCTGTCTCCACTCTTATTTCAAGTCCCCCAGCTACTCCCAGAGCCCACGGCAGCAGAGAGTCTGCCCGCCATGCCCACTCCCAGGCAGGGTGGACAGCCCCAGCTCGCCCTACTAAATGTGCTCTCCACGTGGGTGCAGCCTGCGGGCCCCTTGGCTTCTGGCCAGAAATGTGCCCTGACTTTCCGTGAAACCCACGAGGTCTCCCGGTGTAACAGTTGAGCTGAACATTACACCGAAATTACCAACACAACCACAACGCTTCCAGGAAATGCCACGTTGCCTGCAATGGCATCCTCATTCCTGCTTGTTTGCACGAAGCTGGTGAGTACCTGTCGCAGCCTGGGCGGAGCTGTACCTCACCATCAGCGCAGTCCGGGGAGGAAAGCTGGGTGACCCCCGTGCTAGCGTCTCACGAACAGCTACCCTCTGTTTGGAAATCAAGTGCCAGAGCCAAGCAGGTCATTAGATAAACAACTGCTATTGGACAGAAGCAACAGCCGCAGGGGCTCCAGAGACTGCGCTAATTAATCAGTGCACAGAGCCACTGCGGGACAGTTTCTCCCAGGGCTGGGAGCTGGGCAGGGAAGGAGGAGTGTCATAAGAAGCTTTCAAAGATCCAGATTAGAAACTTCTTCAGCTGCTGATCATCCCCTCGAGATAAGATTTTCTGCAAGTGGCTGTTCTTGTTGGCTCATTTCTCTACAGAGCCTTTCGGCAGCAGAGGCTGGAACGTGGGAGAACATAGACCCTGAGAGGCAGGCACGGAGAGTTTCAAGTTCAGGTTCACGGAAGCCAGCCCTTCTCCTAAATCTGACCAATGCTACGAATGGTGGGGGAGCCACTTCAGGTGCCCCCAGGCCTCTTCATTAAATACTGGCTTTATGTCTCACAAAGGGTGTTAGTGATCACCACCCCACTTACTCCCTCAAGTCCCGACAAGAGACATAAAAACACAACAAATAAAGCGGGCCAGGCTATCTTAAAGCCAGATTCTCTCACTTCCCATTCTACCTCCATCTCCCTTTTCCCCCTTCCCTTTATCTTGACCTTTTTTTACATTGTGAAGACCTTGGCCAAGATTATCAATTTAAGAAGAAAAACAAGGTTCTTGTCTTGGAACCTGCCAGTAAGTGCAAGGCTGATGATAAACCGGACCAGTGAATTAAAAGTTTAAATCCTCTTAAAGGCTCCTGTGCTCCACAATTGGCTACAGATTTAAAAAGTAAATCTGGCCAGGAAATCACTGTGTTTAGGGCCAGATAAGCAAGACTGCCACAGCTATGAGTGCCTGATGCAATGGCTGAGCACAGGCATTTTAAGTGTGCATGAATGGGCAGTGAATTTACAGAGGCAGCTGGTTCACTACCATGCTTCCTCATCAGCCTCACTGTTTCCTGGTGTCATCTGTCCTCACCAATATGGGCGAAGACCATTATCTTCCCTTGCCAGATGCGTTCAGGCAGGCTCAGATCTCTGCTGGGAACACAGATCAGGCCGGCTTCCAGGATCAGGAAGGAACTGGATTATCCTAACTGCTTAGGTCGACAGCCATTTTTCGGAGCCTCAAATTTTACAGTGCGAGGCCAACTCAGTCATTTCAACAAAGTCAAGAGGCAAAAAATTACAACCCAAGCTCGGATGGTTATTTATATTAAAAAAAAAAAAAAAAAACCTCCTGGAAGAGTCTACAGCAACTCCTAACCAGAAAGCAGCGGATAAAAACAGTCGGCGGCTTACTTCACAAAGCAGTGGACAGTGACAACCTCAGAAAGTGCGTGATGGACACTTATAATCCATTCCAGGTGCAAGTGTCACTTTCCCCATCACTGGAGTGGACAAGCACAGGTTTCATCCCCTCCCAGGTGCCCCAGCCTGCCCGAGAGGTGACTGATACCTTTCTATATTCGGAAGGGACTCACCAGACTTGGCATGCAAGCCCGCCGCCGATTTGTCTTCTCCATGACCAGAATTCCCAGGAGCTCTGTCTGTGTACAGACATTCATCAGCTCGAAAGTAAACACACCCCCAGGCACACACTTCCCCAGGGCCGGTTCATTCAGAACCAGGGCTCTGGTTTTTGTAGCCGCTTTGTCTAAATATTTTCGGGACGATTCACTCATGGTTTCAACATTTCAACAGAGGGCATCCCCAACGGTCTTGACAAACCGAGGCACAGAGCAAGACTGAGAGGAAAGGACAGAGGCAAGGCCGCATACCTTGTGACTCCATCCGAAAGCGTCCCCCTTGGCAGCAGAACAAGACTCCCCCCCGCGATGACAGGCAGCGTGTTCCCCTCTTCTCTGTAATAATAAAAACTCAACGTGCTTGGAGCTCAGCAGGAAACAGGCTGGCACGGTCTGCCAGCCCTGAAGGCCGGTGACTGAGTCAGCAGCGAGCTGCCCGCTGGAGTTTTCCACGGGACCGTTCACATGGGGGCTGAAAAAAATCGCACTGGCTTCCCCGTTCTCTGCTGACCCGCAGAAATGCCCGGGCTCCACACGGCAGCATCCTCCCCCGCCAGCGACAGCGCCCCAGAGACGAAGAGACATGCTCTGTGCATGAGGTCCAAAGGGCAAAAAGACCCACACTGCCACCGAGATGCAGCCAGCAGCACCATCTTTTAGATCAAAAAGCTGGAAACAATAAGGGAATGGGTAGGCCAGCGACCGAGAATTAGAATAAAATCCCACACAGCCACTGAATGTGCTGAGCACGCAGGGGCGGGCAACCCACCGAAGGGCCAAATCTACAAAAGCTGGCACAAAAAAAGAACAACAAAAAACCCCAAACAAAAAACACAACCCATGCAGGAATAATGCAAAATAGGTAAAATGCCAGATAAGCAAATGAACAAAAACAGGAAGTACGTTTGTGGTGAACCAGACAAACAGTTCAGACTCATTAGGTGATTCCTTCCCCTCCAAGAGTACTGTAGGTGCTAACATAAATCACAAAAGGCTGGGAGGCACCCCAGAAGTCTCAGTTTTCAAAGGGCCGCTGTTCAACGGTCTCCAATAACGTCAATGACCCGGAAGTTACTACAGTTTCCCACCTCGCCCCTCCAATGCAAAGCGGACAATGTGAACAGAAAAACCCGACACTTATTAAGCAAACGGCTCAGCAAAGCTTTTCTCAATTTCCTGGTTCAGGGTCACAGTCAGTGAAAGGTGCGAAGCTGACGAAGTCGACTCCGACCCTTGCGACTCTGGGCAAACCTCCTAACCGTGTCCAGCTCAGGCCCGTGACCCAGAGAGAAAACTGGCTCCCTCCAGTTCTCTCTGAAACTCAGTTTGCACAAATACCCTGGGAAACAGAGCCATTTAAAACAGGCCAGGGGGAAAAAAGATTCTCTCCCTGAACGTACTCCTCCACGCTCCCCTCCTTCACCCTGAAAAAAGGAGCAGAGAGACCTCTGGCAGTAACAATCAACAAAGGACTTAAACAGACGTCATCCGTGGGAAATCAAGGGCTGAATTCTCATCAAAGAGCCTAAAAGGGACGGAAGAGGCGGCGAGGGCGGCGTGGCGGCCGCGGCCCCCGAATGTGGCACAGCTGCCACACTTCAGTCCTCACTCTCAGGCAGCCACCTCACCCATCGCTGTCACTCTCCTCTGACCGCATGCACACGCACCCACACAGACGCCTGCCGGGCGCAAAGCGCTCAGCAGCAGCAGCCGCTCCGGCCGGAACCTGCGAGGCCATTGCGCCCACTTTTTATCTGTGACCACGTGTTCCCTGGAGAAGCAACAGTTCTCATTTTCATAGCACTTTTCCATTCGTAGAGTTAATTTTATACTATGTTTTACAATTTCTATTACTATGGAGATCGTGTTTACTTCCCTTCCTCACTGTTGTCTTTTAACCTCAGAGCTTACAGCTGTCCCTACCCCTGCCCCGCAGTGTCTCCACCCGTGACTGTGTTTCAGAGGCGTGGCTCGCTGCCCCTGACGCCTGCACTTGGCTGTCTTTATTCAGAAAGTCCACGGCTAGCCCTGTGGGCACTGCTGTCCATAAACCCTCCCTCAGTTTCAATGAAGAATTAAATTTGTTGATCCACGTGGGGAGAAGAAAAAACCGCCCTGCTGGTGGATTAATGTGGCTGAACGGTTTGATGGCACTCGATGTAAGGGAGGGGGGACACTGGACTCCAACCGCGGCCTGGGTCTCGGTCCTGATTCTGCTGGGTGACTGGGTAGAGCACTTCGCCTCTCTGGTCTCAACATTCCTTGGTCGTTAAAGAAGGAAATTGGGTAAATTACCCTTTGAGGAGACTTCCAATTTTAATGTCACGATGCTGTGATTTCTTCATCACGTTAAGTCAGCAAGCTGACAGTCACTTTTTCACTACACTCCAGTGGGTGGGTGTTCACACCCTTACACAGATGAGGGAACTGAGGCTCAGAAAGGTTCAAGGACTTGATATAGCCCCTCAACCCATGAGTAGGAAGCAGGGCCAGGATCTGGACCTGGGTTGTCTGCCTCCACTGTCACTTGAGTTGTATTGTCCCTGCTTCAAATACAGCCCTAAACATTTATTACTCTTTATATACAGATTTGGGAGACAGGCATCCAGTATGGTGGCATCTGGATTTGACGGCTTCCTTTACTAAAAGGGACCCCCCCCCCACTATGTTTTAACGTTTCTTTCCTCTCAGGGGGGTGCAGACCTGGCCTCTTTCAATCAACCGTTGCGATTGGATGGCTTTCCCTTAATTTGGAACATTTTTTTTTTGGCATGAGTTAAGGTCTGCTTTCTGTTGTTTTTCCCTCTGATTCCAAAGCATTGGTGTTTCTAAAACATTGTTTTCTTCTTCTCCAAATGAAAAGGCAGGCCACCTGTCTCTCTCTTATAATTACACAAAGAATGCATTTTCCACAGGGGCCTGTTTACAACATAACACTCACTAGGCGAGAAACCCAAGTTACCATCCCAAGAAAGAAGAATCGCAACGAGGGGCAGTTATTAAACAAACTCCAGGTGGACCAAGGTTGGAACGCAAAGATGACAGAGAGGACAGCGCTCCGGTGCAGCGAGCTAGTGCCTTGTCTGAAAAGGAGCCTTTTCTCCTGCCCTCTTCACTGGAACCGGAAGCTAACCTGAGCCCTGGGCGGGGACACACAGGCCCCACCCAGGCCTGGAGGAAATTTGGAAGTGTGTTTGCTACTTTTCTTCTTTTTAATTTCCTTTGATTCAGACCTTGAGTGCAGCTCAGCAAGGAGTCTGACTTCCCAGCTGATGGGTGAGGCCATCTTCCGGGGACGCCGGCCGCACAACCAGGCTGGGTTTGAACCTGCAGGGGCCCCCTGTGGCGGCTCCAGGGCCAAACGCAGCCCCTCCGGACCTGGGCTGCGCGTTCCCAGCCGCTGGCGGGCAGGCTCTTTAGTCCCCGGTTGACCCCCTGCCTCATCTCTGTCGACTCGCGCCCCAACTGGGCTGGCAGTCCTCCCTGCTCCTTCCTCGCCCCAGCCTCCCGCCGCTCCCACTCGGCCCCCCTGCAATCCGGCAAGTAGTTATTTTTTGTTATTAACTATTCTCTGTAGCCGTGCCTAGACATTCAGTAATAACCCGGTCTGTATGCGGGGCAGGGACCACACTATTAACTTGGGTGGCAGGTAACCTATGCTCGGTGCTGGGGTCGCCTTCCCAGCTGAGGGAGCCATTCCCAGGTGACACTAGGCTTTGCTCCATAAACTAGGGCTCATAACGAGTGTTGACTGTGGACGTCATGTATTTCTTCTAAGTCATTTTTTCACTAATGACTTCACTACATTTCACTAATTTGAAATTAATACCTTGGATATTTTTTCTTTGTGGTTTCATGTGTTTTCCAAATGTTCTTCAATAATCATAAAGGTAGAAACTATCAGGGAACTGTCTTTGGGCCACACATTAAATACACAAATACTAATGAAAACTGATGAGCAAAAAAAGGTTTTAGTTAATTTACGATTTATTTTGGGTTAGGGTTGGGCACCCCTGAAACTTTAAATGAAAGTAAAGAACAGTCTGGGTTGATTATTCAAAGCCCAATGCAATGGAAATAAAACGATGCTGTGGTGCCATCTAGTGGCAGTGAGACAAAAAGCCAAGACGGGACTGAGGGCTTGGAAGGACTCACCTAGGGCAAGTGCCGCTCCCCACACCCCACCAAACTTTGGGGAGAAAGGGAGGCTTCTTTCCCTTTCCCAGAATCCTTGAGGTCTCCAGGGAAAGGCTGGGTGGGCAGTCTGTCCTCAATCAGAGACAGGTGGGGGGTGTTACTCCCCCCTCCACTGCCTTACCAGGCAGTCATTCTGAGACCTTGGAGAAAGGAGCTGGGGATGGGATGGGAGGGAGAAGGTGCCTGCCATCCGCTGCAGGGAGCACCCAGAGTAGCCCATGACGCTCCCAGGACCTGCACCCACACATGTGACAGCAGACAGGACAACGGGAGGGGCTGCCGAACCTTCCAGATTGGCAGGAAGTAGCCAACCTCTAATGCTGTATTCTGATCATCCCAATGAGTTAAATTTTAGCAGGACAAACAATCCCAGTTAGAATCTGGAAGGCACGGAGGTTCCCGCACAGGTGTCGACAGGGCAGGCGTGGTAATGGACGCTGCTCTGACACACGGACAGTCTCGTCCGTTACCTACGGTGTCTCTGACAGCACCCACGTTTCTCAGGAAGTCTCGCTCAGCAAAGCGGTTCAGGGGGGCAACAAAGGGTGGCAAATGCTGGTGCTGTTCTGTCCTTGGGACAGGAGAACAGAAATGTCATCACCCCTTTTCCTAGCAAGAAGATTCAGTGGTTACTGGATGACTTCAGCCACCTCTGTGGTCCAGGTGCCACTCTCCTCATTGTCTCTGCCTCAGTTCCTACCTCCCAGGCCCCTCTGGAGTCTGGCTGCCCCCGCCCACCTCCTGCCCAGGCCTGCTCCCATCTGCAGCACCCACTCTCATCTGCAGAACCATGACAGCCCCCTAACTTGCCTCCCTCCCACAAGGCCCCCGTTCTGTGCATTCTGCACAGTGCAGCTCGCTGCACGTTCCCGTGTGTGTGTGTGCAATGGACTGTGTCACTAAAACCCCTTACTGACTTCCCCGTCCTTAGGATTGGTTCCAAATCTTTAATGTGACCTGCAGACAAGCCCTTCTAAACTCTGGCCCCTGCTCATTTCCCCATCTCCTCTCTGCCATCCCTCCACATCCCACATTCCTGCCAGCTAGAATGACCCTGATCGCACGTGCCCCTTCCCCTCCATGACTTCCCCCTTCCGTCAAGTCTCAGCACACATATCATGTCTCCAGGGGGCCTTCTCTGACCACCAAGACCAGGCTGGCTGCTCTTTTTAATTTTACTTCTCTAGGGTCCAGCTCTGCCCTGTCCTAGGACCATCGCACCACAACTACCAGCTCCGTGTCTGCCTTCTCTACAAGACCGTGACTGTCTGAGGCAGTGGGGGCTGTGCTGCAGCCCCAGAGCCTAACACAGAGCCTGTGCATAAAGGCAGCAGTAGAGTGGTGACTGAGGGTGTGAGAGGCAGCTGTGCATGCAGGTTCAAATCCTGGCTACACCACTAACCAACGACTTGGTGTGAGGGACTTACCCTCACTCTGTCACTCCTTAAATATCTGACGAATGAATAAAGTAATAAACTGATGACCAAAAATGGCATCTCCAGGGGCTAATTTTAAAGCCAGTAATACTTTCCTAGATGAAAGAAACTTTCACCTTCTGAAGGAGAACACAGAAGGAAAAATGGAAATTTTAAGGGTACCTAACACATCCTGATTGAATTTTATTCAAATGGCCTCCTTGGGAGGTGGCCGGTGCAGCACCTAACACGTGGGTCCGAGCTGGCCTAGTGTAGGTAGAGAAAATAAGCAACAGGTATTTCACTCTCTGGAAAAGAAACTAATTCAACTGCCATTTAGCATAGCTCAGTATCATTCAGTCATTCGATAATCATGTCTTATTACTCATGCAACCAAAATAAGCGACTCATTGCACCGATAGCTCCATTGGAGCAGACAAAACAAGCGTTGTAGGTGCCTGGAGACAAACGACCTCCCCCGGCAAACCATCCTGGTCTCACTTAGACGCGAAGTGAGACACACGGTTCTAGTGGTGTTCGGTAGTTACTGCCTACGCTGCCATGCCCTGTATAAAGTTCCCACTTGTTCATTTTAAATATTATTTAAATTTCCTCTCCTCTAAAAAAGTAAGTCAACTAAGCAGTTCATAAAAGGAAATTTAATTTCAATATTTTGCTTACTGCTTATTTTGAGAACATGAAGCTTGATGTCGACATCGGCCATGCTATGAAAAAGGCACAGTGAACTCGAATACAGAAAATTATCCAGGCTCGTTCACCTTCCCAAAGGACTTAAGAGGAAAAAACACCCATACCACAGAGCACATGCAGGTTTGCCAAATGATGGGTTTTTAAGGCGGAGGTCTTTACACCGGGTGCTGGAAGAATTTCCAAGGGGTCAGACAGACAGTTTTGGGGGAATAAATGACCAGAAGCTCCCCTTCCATTTGTGTTTTTCCTAAAACTGGCCTGGGTAAGACACCCTGCCCCCCAGCCTCCCGTCTCCCGCTACATAAGAGAAGGGTGGACTTCTCACCCACCCTGAACCTCAGCTGATGTCAAAACCTCCGTGTCCTCTGACAAAGGGACGCTTCAGGCATCAGTGTCCCTGAGTCTCCTTGAACCAGGCGCAGTGGTGGGGCTCCCTACTGCCCAGGAGTCTGGTCAGGGCGAAGGGAGGCATTAGAAATGGGGCGCTCTGGGGCACACTGGGCTGTTCCAAATTCAGGTATATGTTGAGAGTATGCAGACAGTAGATGGAATGGGAATGATATGACTCTTGCATAATAATTTTGCCTCTTTCAATCCCTGATTATTCCCAAAGACAGGAAGATAGGACCACGGTGGAGCTAAAGGCCTATGAGAGCAAAGCAAACACTGACCCAAGGCTGGTGCCCTTCCTCCCTCCTTCCCTCCTCCTCATCCACCCACCCCAGAATAAGAATTCAGAAACCAGAGGGGTGTCACAGGGATGCCCCACAGCACATTCACTGAACAGAAAAAAAAAATGTATCAGGCCTTTACTGCCTGGAAACAAGTCGGGTGTGGCTGACCGGTTCCATACGGAGAACTGCCTTCGTTAACTGGATCACACAGGGGATACTTTCCACAGATAAGTGAGCTATATCTGCAACACCCAGGTCTTACCAACAACAAATATATATAGATCTTTATATATATAATGTATGCATATGTATATTTATATATCAGGTATATATATTATACGTATATATATTTAAAAGCATTGGTTTAAAAGCATTTTCCGAAAAAGACACAAACAAATGTTTGTTATTGCTACTGTAATTATCTTTGCTGCAGCATCAGGTTAAACAGGTTGCCTCAAAGTGAAAGGGAAACAGTTGTTTGAGAAGTTTTGCTAAAGCCTCTTGGTGTTCAAGTTCCAGAAACTGAGAGCAGAAATGTCTCTGAGGGATGAGTAACAGTTCTTTGAAAGTTGGGTAATTTCCAATCCTTAATTTCCAAAACAATTGAAGGAGGAGCTAATTGAGTTGTCATTTTCTGGCATGGAACTTGGAAGGAATTCAAAGAATTAAATGACATTATTATAACAAAAGTCCTGCCATTCCATGTATTTATTCATGGTTTCTCAGCACTTCTAGCTCTACAAATTAAAAAAAAAAAAAGAAAAAAGAGGTGATTCTACATTCTGTCTTTCTAGCAATAAGTATTATTGGTCCATTTATTCATAAGCTAACTTTAAAAGCCAACCCATTCCATCATAAGTTGTAATTACAATACAATTTCCATTTAATAATTACTTTGGTGCTTAACGATTTAATAATGTGGACGGATAACGGGGGTTCTACAGAAAGTAACCTCTTGTATGGAAAGGGTGATCGGACCATAAATTCCAAACTGGGCAGGTCACGGTAGGTGGTCACTCCTCAGGCCTATAACTTCTTTTTTGTATTAGTGACTTTTGTTTTTCAATTACAGTTGATGTACAGTATTACATTACTTTCAGGTATACAACATAATGATCAGACATTTATATAACTTGCAAAGAGATCACCCCAATAAGGCAAGTACCCACGTGGCACCATACACAGTTGTCACAATCTTACCGACTATATTCCCTGAGCTGTACTTTACATCCCTGTGACCATTTTTATAACTGGCAATTTGCACATCTTAATCCCTCCCCCTTTTCACCCATTCCCCCCACACCCCTCTCATACAGCAACCATCGAAATGTTCTCTGTATCTGTTTCTGTTCTGTTCATTCCTTTATTTGTTATTTTTGGATTCCACATGTAAGTGAAATCACATGGTAGTTGTCTTGGTCTGCCTGACTTACTTCACTTAGGATAACGCCCTCTAGGTCATCCGTGTTATTGCAGATGTCAAGCCTTCATTCTTTCCTATGGCTGCATAATACTCCATTGTATTTATGTCCCACATCTTCTTTATCCAGTCTTCTATCGATGGGCGCTTAGGTTGCTTTCTTATTTTTGGCTATTGTAAATAAAGCTGCAATGAACACAGAATGCATATGCCTTTTTGAATTAGTGTTTTGGGTTTCCTTGGATAAATAGCTGGAATTTGAATTGCTCCGCCTTTGTTTTAAAGTCTGTTTTGTTTGGTACATGAGGGGGGACCCAAAGAAAACTGGAATTATCTTCTGGAGGGAGGGCTCCTGGTAGCACAGGCTTCCCTCGCTAGGTGAGTGTTCTAGGAGCCCATCTGTATCAGTGTACCAGCTGGTGTTGTTGTGAGAGGCTGCACTGAGCTTCAGTGAATTTTTTTTTGAAGATTCTTTCAGTGCGTTTGCCCATTGCATGATGGGTGATTTATGAGCGCACCTGTCCACACCGCACTGAGTGTTCAGCAGTTTTTGACCAAACAGAGCTTGACCCCCCTGCCCCATCTTCCTAATTCACCCAATCTTGCCCTGAGCTACATTTTTTTGTTTCCCTGGATGAAAAAAGTCCTCAAAAGGAAACGTTTTGGCAATGTGGAAAAGGTGAAAAAAAAATGGCAGAAGCACTAAAAAGCATCAAAACTGACAAGTTCAAAAACTGTTTTGAGCAGTGGGAAAAATGTCTTGATAGCTGTATTGCATAAAATGGAGAGTATTTTGAAGGTGACTGAAGTTAAAACATATAAGAATAAATACACAATTTTTTATAAATATCTTCTGGGGGTTTTTTTGGTCCCCCTTGTAAGTACTGTAACCTCAGCTTTCTTTTTTATTCATTTCCATTTGCATGAAATATCTTTTTCCATCACTTTCAGTCTCTGCGAGTCTTGCACTACCCTATCTTTTGATGGGAGCATTTAATCCATTTACATTTAAAGTAATTATTGATAGGCATGTAGTTATTGCCATTTTATTATTAATTTTTCTTCTTCTTAAAGAAGACCCTTTAACATTTTTTGTAATACTGGTTTGATGGTGATGAACTCCTTTCGTTTTTTTCTTGTCTGGGAAGCTGCCTGTCCTTCAATTCTAAATGATAACCTTACTAAGTAATCATTGTTGTAGATCCTTGTCTTCCATCTCTTTAAATATTTTGTGCCAATCCCTGCTGACCAGCAAAGTTTCTGTTGAGAAATCAGCTAACAGTCTTATGGAAGCTCCCTCGTAGGTAACTAACTGTCTTTCCCTTGCTGCTTTTAAGATTCTGTCTTTGACTTTTGGCGTTTTACTTATGATGTGTCTTGGCGAGGACCTCTTTGGGTTCATCTTGTTTGAGACCGTCTGTGCTTCCTGGACTTCTATGTCGATTTCTTTAGCCATATTATGGAAGTTTCCCATCATCATTTCTTCCAAAGAGTTTGCCATTCCTTGTTCTCTCTCTTCTCCTTCTGGTTCCCCATGAGGGAAATGTTGGTACATTTCAAGTTGTCCCAGAGGCCCCTTAAGCTACCCTCATTTTTTTTCATTCTTTTCTCTTTTTGCTGTTCTGATTTGGTGTTTTCTACTACCTTGTCTTCCAAATCACTGATTCGATCCTCTGCTTCATCTAATCTGTTAATTCCTACTAATGTTTTCTTCCCTTCTGACTGGTTCTTTTATGTTTTCTATCTCCATTTTTATGTTGCCCATCTCTTTGTTAAAGTTCTCACTGAGCTCATCACCTCTTTCCCTAAGTTCATTGAGCATCCTTATAACCATGGTTTTGAACTCTGCATCTGGCAGACTGCATTTTGTTTGGTTCTTTTTCTGCAGTTTCGTTCTGTCTTTCATTTGGGACATGTTTCTTTGTCTCATTTTGGCAGCCTCCCTATGTTTCTTCCTATGCATCAAGGAGAGATGCTACGCCTCCCAATCTTGGTAGAGTGACCTTACAGAGCAGGTGTCCTGTGGGGCCCAGTGGTACGGTCTCCCTGGTCACCTGAGCCACGTGCTTCAAGGGTGTCCCTTATGTGGGTGGTGCGTGCCCTCCTGACGAAGTTAAGCCTTGATGGCTTTTGGAAGGTCAGCGGGTAGGACTGACCCTCAGGCTGACTGGCCGTGAAGACTGGCTTTGACGACAGCGGGCGAGCCGTCGTGCGGGGGCTGACCCCACGGTGCGGGATTCCCTTTAGCACGGCTCTTGTGCCTGCTGAGCCTGCCCTGTGGGTATGCCACTTGTGGAGCTGATTGGGTGGTGCTCCGGTGTGGTCTGAAGCCAGCCACTAGTATGGAGGCCTCTTGGGAGGTGCCCTTGTGCAGGCCAGGGTCAACTGACACCTGCGCCCCGCCTGGAGCTACAAAGTTAGCGGTGGTTGGTCGCTGCCTGTACTGGTTTCATAGGATCCGCTGCCAGCTGCAGCCAGACGCCACTACTGCCAAGCTGGGGCTCGCTTGGCAAAAGGTCCAGGGCGTGCTGAAGCTAGACACTGCTTATTTGGGGTTTGTGGACCTTTCGGAGGTTTTACAAAAGTCCTTAGCACAGGCTCAGGCCAGCTGCTTATCAAGAAAAGCTGCTGAGAGAGGTTCCAGCCTGTGAGTAAACTGAGTCTCAGAGAATCACCAGGGCGGGGCGAGCGCAGGGTTAGCCCGATTAACAGAGCCTCAGACGGGCACGCCGGGCGGGGGGGAGGGCTCCACAGAGGAACACTGGTGCCTGCCCCTCTGCCCCTCCAGCCCTCGCCCTGAAGCCAGACGGTTCAGTTCCTCCCTGTGTGTCCCTGGTGCTTTCCTGGCTGCTGTTCCTACTCTGGAGCTCAGGTGAGTGAGTCTGTGCTCAGCCCTTTAGGAGGACACCTGGGATGCTAGCAGTCCTCCATTTCACCCAGGTGGAGTCCCCACTGATGTTCACAGCCAGAGGCCATGAGGACTCCTCCTCCTGCACTGTGTTCTGGGCTGGGGAGCCCCGTGTGGGGCTTGGTGTCCTCGCCCGCTCAGGGAGCACATTCCAGCCAAGATATCCCTCGTGATTCTACCACAGGGGGGCGTGGGACCAGCCTGTTCCGCATCTCCATCCCTCCTACCAGTCTCAACCTGGCTTCTTCTTTATATCCTTCGTTTAGGACTTCTGTTCAGCTAGATTTCAGGTGGTTCTGAACGATGGTTGTTCTGTAGTTTAGTTGTCATCCTGATGTGGTTTTGGAGGGTTGTGTGTACCACGCTTATTTCTCCAGTGGGAGGTCTTCAGCCAGCCCTTCCATTGCTCTTGTGCATCTAGGTTAACACATCTTTGAAATGCCAGAGGTGTGCCCCCTGAAGGGGGTATTAACCCTCAAGAGAACACATATGCTTAACTCTCCTGTAATCCAATCCTGGCCTTGCTTCCTCCACCCCCAGGTGTGTCCTTCCTTAGTTTCAAACGTGTAAAAGAAGCTGTAAAACTGTTATTTTCCGGAGAACCTGAGTCCTTGCTCCTTGGCATATGTCATGAGTTTGTCTCAAATAAACACAAAAATTCTCTATTGTCGACATTTCTTACGCTGACAATAACACTGATGATTTATCAACACTTATTTGTTTAGATCAACTGTGGATTAATAGCTGAAAAAGTAACTGAATCTAGGAGAAATTAATACTATGGATTTAGATTTCCCTGGAAACACTTAAAGGAATGTTTTTTAAATGTCAATATTTACAACACCCCATTCGTTTTCATAATTTCTAGGAAATACACCAAAAGACTTTTTACTAAGACTTAGGAAATAACTGTCACACAATTTCTGTTTCTCGTTCACTTAGTGCAGAAGTGAAACTAAGTGAAACCTGCTTAACCCACATACTCAAAAGAGCTGGGAAACTGAAATATTATTATATTTCTGCAATTATTTTATCATGTAATTTATGCATTACCTTAAAAATGTATGGGGGGTGTGTGTGTAGTTTTACATTATTTGGGAGTGTCTGTGAGCAAAAACATTGGAAGGCCACTGCTCTGAAGGGCTTGCAGTGGGGAATGGTCCAGCCTGGGCCCAGTGACTAATGGCTTGGAAGAGTTTTCCGGAGTTGGAACTGTATCTCCTGCTCATTTCACTGGGTATTCTGGACCCTCGACGGCAGCCAATGCCAATGGGATTCGCGTCCAGAATGCTGTGGTCCTCCCACCTTTCCGAGTGTTGTCTGGGATGGTTGACCTGCGGCTCTCTCTGGGCTGTTGCAGGGGCCAGGCTGCCCCTCGTCACCAGGTCCTCTCCTCCTGAGCGCTGCTTGGGAGCTCTCCCTGACCTTAACCTTAATCCCCCTGCTGCCCCTCCCCAGTGGGGCCTGGCTTTGGAGTTATCAAGAAGTCTGAAGCTTCTGACCCCCAGACTGCTCCTGCCTCTTGCCAGGAAGCCCCACCCACTTACCCCTCTGTGACCCTCTACTTCTAAATGGAAAGCTCAGCAGTGCCGTTAAGGGAGCAGAGCTGGTACCAAGTGGGTTCTAATCTCAGCTCTAGCATTTATTATTTATTTATTTATTTACTTTAGTTTTTAAAGGTTTCTTTTTAAAAAAGATTTTATTTGTTTTTAGAGAGGGGAAGGGAGGGAGAGCAACATCAATGTGTGGTTGCCTCTTGCACACCCACTACTGAGACTTGGCCTGTAACCCAGGCATGTGCTCTGACTGGGAATCGAACCAGTAACCCTTTCGTTTGCAGGCCAGTGCTCAATCCACTGAGCCACACCAGCCAGGGCTCAGCTCTGCCATTTATTAACCGTCATCAGAAAGGCAAGCTATCAAACCCTCTTAGCACCTCGGTTTCCTTACCTATTAAATGGTGATAGCAATAGAACCATCTCTGGGGGTTATAAGGACTACATGTGATACTGAGCTGGTATACAAGAGTTTAATAAATAAGAGGATTATTATTATTAAATATAAGATTTAGAATTTAAAAGTGAACCCAATAAAGGAAAAAGTGGGACTCGGCAGACAGGATGCCCCCGCTTTGATGGAGTGCCTCGGAGGTGCAAGGTGGGAGGGAGCCCAGGCTCCGCTCCAAGGGCTATGGCTGCCGATCGCCTCTGGCAGGACAGCCCCTCACTGCTGGGCAGCTGCCACCCAGGTACACAACCACTGAGCAGGGCACCAACATGGCTCGGTTTTCTCCCGCAGCTGGGCTTGTCCCAGAAACACAGGAGTGTACACGGGGGACCCTAGTGCTGTCACACAGAGCCAGCAGGGTCCTTGCAAACCTCCCACATGCAGCATAAACCCCTTCCCTTGGACATCCCCCTCCCCGTGGGTGCCTGAGACAGCAGAGGCATGTCAGGGCAAGTGGCCCGGGGCCCCTGACTAACCCAGCCAGGAAGAAAATCCACCTGAGCAGTGATGAGACGAACGAGGACCGGTCTGGCTTGGCGTCCACTGCATCTTCGCTCCCCGAATCCCCAGCTCCCTGCTTCCCCACAGAGCCTTGACCTTGATCGTCTGCCATCTGGGAGGAGAAAAACAAAAGGAAGTTGGGATCCACTGTGAGGTCTTTAAAAGCACTCCTTAGGTGCCACAATTTTTACCTAAGCCGAGAGATGAGCAGCCTTGAACACTGAGACTCCAGGGCTGGGCTCCCGCCCCATCAGGTCATTCAGATGCTTGAATGCCAACTCTATTTCAGGCATTGTTCCAGAGAGAGGGGGGCACAGTGGGGAGGAAAGCCAAGTCCCCACAAAATGCAGCGCCCATGACTTTGTTAAGGGTTCCCTGTGTCCGAGGAGCTGGGCAAGGTCCATCGAGGTTTGTGATAACGAGAAACTCCCCTCAGCTCCTGCCAGGCGATGAGGTGTTCATCCTCCGCTTGCACCGCTCAGACCCAGTTCAGGAAAGAAGCAACCTGCAGCATAAAGCTCTCTCTCTGTTCACGTGATTTTTCATGGTTTTACCAAACACAGACGTCCTCACATCTGTCTGACGCTCAATCATCTTCAAGAGACCCTAGGATCTAAAAGTTCAAATCTAACCCCATGTCCTTGGACTTTAAGGGCCTCCAAACTCTGGCCCACTGACTTCTTTTGTAAATAAAGTTTTACTGGAACAGTCACACCCATTCATTTACGAATTATCTGTGGCTGCGCTTCCCACCACAATCGGAGTTGAGGAGTTGTGACGACAGATAACGTGGCCATAAAGCCTGAACGACTTACTAGCTGGCTCTTCACAAAATGATCAGCCTACAGGATCCCCTACTCACCTCCTGCTCCCTCTAGCTAAGAAATAAAAATAACAATGTAAGAATAGAAACTCAGATTTGCTACTGTTTTATCAGCATGATATTTTCAGTACTCCCAACAATACTGTTAGATCATCCTTATGACCAATATCACTGCTGGATCAGCCCTTTGATAACTGCCGCTTGACAGAGGAGGAAGTTGAGGCTGAAAAAGGTTAACGACTAGTCGCAGGCCACGCAGCTCGAATACAGGAGGACTCGGGTCTGAAGCCAGCAGCGAGCACTCCAGGGGCCGCCCCTCACCATCACACCATTAGCTCCTGGCTCCCGGGAGCCCCTGGGCACACCTTGCTCCCTTCGGGTGCTGTCTGGGCTCATGGTTGGTCCTCTCTTTCTAGGCGTCACCGCCCACGTATTTGCGGAGCATGCCATCTTTACCCCAGTGGTTAATTCTCCATCTTCAGAATTCGGTGTAAATGGCACCTCTGCAGAGAGGTCCTCCTTGATTACTCCTATCCCATCAACACCCCCCACCCACCCAATTCCCATTCCCGTCACAGCCCTCACATTTGTCTCGTCTGTTTGCGCCCTGCTTATGGCTCGGCTCAAACACGGCAATGTAAGTTCATCAGGGCACAGGTGCTGGCACACAGAGGTGCTTACTAAATAAATAATAATTGAATGAAAAGCTGGGAAGAGAATTAGCTAAAAGTGATGCAGCTTGTTGGAAGCAGAGCTTGTTCTAGAGTCATTTCACCTAAATCAAGTCCCATTTCCTTTCCCGTGAAGGGACCGGCTCTCAAGAATGAAGGGACAGCTCTCCAGACTGTAATTTCCACCGGTCTCGATCTCTGAGCCACGCTGCACAGAGCACTCCGGGGGTGACAGGTGTGGGCCTGCATTCCGACGGGGCCCCCTTGGGCACGTTTGCACTTGACTGGAAAGCAGGGCAGCACTGATCTGTCAGAGCCTATTGTGTTCCAGAGCACCAGAAATGACTTGTGGAAGGTGGCGGGGAGAAGGAATCCAGTTTAGCCGGGAGGTGTCTGAGACGGCAAACCATCCACCTAGCAGCCCTGAGCTCCGAATGGCATTATCCTGTCACCTTCCAGCTCACCTTTGGGCTGAACTGGGCTGTGAGGAGAGAACTGAGAAGGAGGGAGACTCCCACACCAGATCTGTGCCATGACCATGAGAAGTCAGGTGGCCATCCTGTTTCTTAACACATCACAAACACCCCTTCCCTCGCTACCAGTGTGTTACCAGCTTGGAGGCAGATGGGTTTTTCAGATTAGGACTCCAAATGTTTTCTGAAAACAGAGATAACTGCCTCCCCAGAGATAAGGGTAAATCCAGGCACTCAGAAACGCTCAACAGTTTTTATTTCATTTCCCTTATTTAGACTTAATTACCTTTCATTGTGAATTGGTATTTAGCAAAGCACTAATATTTTCAAAACTAGCAAGTTGCGTTACAGAAGAGCCACCAGAAAAAGAGATACTAACTTCAACACATGGTGTGTAGGCCTTGAGCCTTTTGATAGCACTATCTTAGAGTGATATCAAAATCTCTGCATCTAGGCAGTGTGTTGATAAAATGACGTGATCTTTATATACACATCTATAAAGACTCTCTGCAAAATGGCTCTTTAACATTGTTGGGACTGCGAGAAGAGTCATTTGATGAGTGTTTACTTGATGTCTATCTCGCCAGGCTGCGTTCTAGGGCAGGGGACTATACTTTGTAGCAAACTGGCCTAGTTGGGGAAGAAGCTCTGTTTCGAGCACCACAAATGTTGGGCTTCTGTTGCTGTCTGTGGAGAGTACCAGGCGACTGAGCCTCAGGAATTGGGGGAGCTTCTCAGGGGAGGAAATGTGTGACCTGAGATCTGAGAAGGGGAAGTGGGAGGTGGGGGGCGGGGCGGTGCAGGCAGAAGGAACTGCTCACTTAAGAAACACCTAACAAGCTCCATCGAAGGAGAGGCGCGGCTTATCTTCTTTCCCGGCCAGTTGTAGTTATGGACCTTTGAACGTAACTATAGACGGGTGAAGTTCAGGCTGATTTCTACAGCTCTGTGGTGGGAGGCTTTCCAGAGCTTTCCCTCCAAACACTAGGCCAGAAGGGTCTGTGTGAAACCTCCAGCATCGTTCTGGGTTAATGCTGTGCACTGTCGGGGTGGGCAGCAAACACCCCTTCTAACAACCTGCTGGAATGTCTGTCTAAAACATGCCACCGTGGTGGGACTTGACTCTTTTAAGTCTGTAAGGCCAAACATTCAGTGACTTTCTTATGCCCAGGAAGCTGGGCTTGCTTTCCGAGTGAAATCAAGTTCACCTAGAACAAGGGTAGTGACCCAGTGGGGTGCCTGATCTCAGTCACATCATTTCAGTCAAGCCGAGACTTGGTGTTGACCCTTTCTTTCCATGTGTCCTCAGCCCATCAAGAAAATCCAGTCCTATCTCAGCTCTCCCGTGCCAGAAGAGGTCACATCTGGCATACCGTTCCTGCTCAAAGACCAGTTATTCATTCACAGGATACTGCGTACTCAATTGTTAAATACACATACCTTCTCTTAAATAAATGCATACATAATATACATAAAGCATGAATAGTACCAGGCACTCTAGGTTAGTTATTATTGTGATTATTACTATTGCTATTATCTACTACGACTTTATTTGCAGATTGAGAGCTTATCTTAATCATCATTATTTTTTGTTCTAGTCACAGAAAAGTGCCAGGTACACAGCAGGCACTCAATAAATATTTCCATATAAGTGTTATAACTGAAATGTACTTAAAATGTTTAAGTTATTCCGTGTCCCAAATGAACCGTTGATATAGGACACCCAGCAGAACCAAAGGGCCCCAGGGAGGGCCATGGAGAGCCCAGTCGTGGTGAGCAGCAGATCAAGGGTTAAACTGGCACCTCCACCTGTTAGCCACAGGACCTTGAGCAAAGAATCCATCCTGTCCAAGCCCCAGTCTCTTCATCTGTTAACTGAGGCTGAATGGAACAATGCATGTAAAATGCTATGCACAGTGTGACCCATTCTAAGTGCTCAATAAATATTCCTTATTATCACCACTGCCCGCACTACTCAAGACTAAGAAAACATTCAACTGTCAACCTCCACTGGCATTTTAAAATTACATTCATATGTTAAGCAGCTTTTACGGAGACTGGACACTAAAACCCGTTCGTTGTTATTTCTATACACGCTTCACAGGCGACTGGGTACACATCTGGTGGGAAATTGCTTCTCAGCTACTGTCTGAGCTTTTTTTTTTTTTTTTTTTTTTTTAAATAGGGGGAGGGAATGCAGCTGCTTCCTCCAAAAACTGATGTAACACAACTTGCACCCCACCCTTGGCCCAGTGAAGACAATCCTCCTACGGGACTCAAAGAGAGGCAGCCCCAAGAACCTCCACCTCTCTCCCCCAGCACTGGGAGAACGAGGGGGCTCTGGGGGGCACTCAGGTGCAGCACTGGCACCTGAAACTGGAGCCTTTACCCGCCACTGCACAAGGAACTTTGATTTCTTCAAAGAAAAGGCAGACGTGGACCTATGCAGCACCTGTCTATCGAGGATGAAGGTCAGACTGTATGTAGGTCCTTAAGGAGGAAACAGTCGGTAAGTAAACAAAAGTCAGGGCCCAGTTGTCTGCTAGTCCAGAAGTTCAAGGGAAAAGACCTGGGAATGACACAATCACCTACCAGTAAACGTACTGCCGCATAAACGGCAAACCTGAATACACTGGTGAAAGGTTATAAAAGGTAACCGGGCAGCCTGAGAGTCCTGACTTTTTTCACCTCTTCAAGGAATCTTCAAGGGTCCAGCACAAGGGTGCCGCCGCAGTGGCGATCGTAGCCCACGTGCAGCACGCTAAGCCCTGACAGAGGCGATCAGCTCCTTCCATCCTCGCTGCAGCCCTTTGCCAGGCCCTACAGCTGGCACACAGGGACGCGGGAACTGGAAACTGGGGCTGTCAGCCCTGCGAGAGAACGAACCGCTCCTTCCCTTCTAAACCCACCTCTCCTTTTCCAAAAGCACCGGATGACGCAAGCCCGCTGGCTGGGAGGGAAGGGAGGTCAAGCGGATCGAAGCGAACGAGGCTGGGGGCGCGGAGAGCCCTCTCCCCAAAGTTCCAGCGCAAGCGCGCGGTCGAGCCGCCCAGCTGCAAAGGACCGGCTCCCGGCACACCGGCAGACTGTGCTCGCGGCGGAAGGAAGAACGCGCGGGATAGACGGGAGGACGGAAGAGGGGTTGGGAGAGAGGAGGCGCGCCGCCGCGAAGCGGGAAAGACGAAAGCGGAGGGGGGAGCCGAAGTTACCGTTCCTCCGTGGCCAGAGCTTGCGGCCGCCGCGGTCCCTCCGCAGCTGGCGTCTGAGGCCACTCTCAGAAAAACGAAAGTAAAAGCCGCAGCGCTGAAGTGGGAGGAGTCGCCCGCAACAGTTCGCGGGGCCAGTGTCCCGGCTCGGGACAGTGCACCCTCCAAAGGGGCGATGCGCACGGTCGCGGAAGAGAGCACCCTGCTGTTGACTGCGGGGAACTGTCGCGCGCCACGTCCCGGGGCCGGGAACCGGGGTCGCCCAATGCAAAATGGGTCGCGCGTTCCGCATAGTTGGCCGCGTGCACAGCCCAGAGAGAGCACGCCCTCGCAAAGTTGGTCGCCCGCAAAATGGCCCGGTCCACTGAGCGCATAGCCCCCGGAGAGTTCCCTCCGCAGAGAGGCTGCGCGTATCGGAGAGCGTGCGGAGTCAAGTTTGCAGAGATATCTGAGATCCGACCGCCCAGCTTACAGCCGCGAGAAGAGGAAGGCGCGTTCTGCAGATTTGGCAAAGCTCCGACGCAGCGTCCTCAGTCACGCAAACGGTAGTGGTCGTCCCCAGGCTTCTTGTCGCTCCAAGATGCCTGGCGGGTTGGGGGGGGGGCGGTGCTCTTCAGAGCCTACCCCTCCCCTGTGCCCCCTTTCCGCTGCTGCCCCTAGTCTACATCTCGACTGGGCCTCAGCACCAGTTCAAGGGCCCAGTTCCCATACCCTTACAGCTCTTCCCCAGACCGACCCTTGATCCCAGTCCGGGCGGTTCGCAGCCTCCCGGGGGCTCGGCACGCACTTCGGCAGAAATTACCTTCTTCCAAGACGGAGCCCCGCAAGCTGCTGTGGGATGCGCTGTGCCTTCCGGCCTCCCAGAACTTGTTCCCACGCTGCGGAGCGACTATCTTCGCAAGTGGGCGGTAGGACTCTAACTCAGCTTTGTCTGAGCAAGTTTCCACCTCAAATCACAGCCCACGAGTTCTGATGTAGCGCTCGAATCGTCCCCAAAATATTAATGAGCGCCCCCAGGTGTCAGCCACTGGGTTTGTAGCCTCGAGTTAGTTTAAAATGTGAGACTGTGTACTTCCACAGATTCCACTTCACTCCTACCCCCAAACCACCCCCACTTCATGCCAACACACACACATACACACACGTGTCTTTCTTCAGCCTTTGGCCTCCAACGGAGACCTGCAATGCCATTCTCTCCAGAACTCCTGGCGCGAGGAGCTAATGCACACTGAGATGTACATATTTGAGAAGATATTAGTTGTATTCGTACCAGAGATATTTGCTCGTAAAGAACTGTCAACACCTGGAGTGAAGGGAGTGAAACTTCACAGTGTGACATCAGGCAAGAACCTCACCTTGTCTTATTGTTGGCTTGCTTTCCTCTGAGCCCGAGACTTTTCATATTGTCTCTAAAATCTCACCAGGTAAGGACACTTCATTGGTTTAAGAAAGACTGGTCCCAGGCAAGCGTAAAGGAATGTGTATAATTTATTAGCTTATGTGAAAACCCTGAATTCCTGAATATGTTTTTAACAGGCAGTTACGCTATTTCCCAATATGGCTGTTCTCTAGGCTATTTGTATCCACCCAATTCATCCTTGAGATTGACGTGCAATGGGATGATGGGAGGAGGTGGGGTCTTTGGGAGGTGCTTATTTTATGAGCCTGAAGCCCTGGCAAAGGGGACTAGTGCCCTTATATAAGAGGCTAGACAGCTTCCTGGCTCCTTGCACCTTGTGAGGACACAGCGAGAAGGTGTCCCCGGAAACTGTGAAGAGGGCCTTCGCTGGAACCCGACCATGCTGGCACCTTGATCTTGGACGTCTAGCCTCCGGGACTGTGAGAATTTCTGTTGTTTATAAGCTACCCAGTCTGTGGCATTTAGTTATAGCCGCCCAAACAGACCAAGACAGCATGTAGGACTCGTGAACACCCATGTTCCTGAAATGTTGGGGCTAAATTCCTTTTTAAAAGAATTCAGTTATGAATTGTTTGAGAAATGAAAACGATAATAGTAAAGCAAATAAGTTGCTCTCTAATTCATGTATAATTTATACATGTAACATTTTGCAGGGTATTCCTGAAATAGAGTGAAACCATGCTGGATGTGGAAGGGGCCTCGGTGGATAATCTCTCTGCTCATTTTACATGGAACTTTTGAGGCTCGGAGAAGTTGCCCACGTCACAAGCTGGTGAGTGGCAGAAGCAGGATCACGTTGTCTGGAAAAGTAAGGAATTTTCCATCCACAAGGCTTTATCATAAATTATATCCTGCCAATGTTCAAATGTGTCGAACACTTGAATTTATTGCTGATTCAGAAAGACGGTTTGAAGGATCAGTTTCTTGTTTTAGTTCTTTACTCTGGCCTGGTGTGGGGAACCACAAAGCTGCCGTTATAAGGCTGGATTATCAACAAATAAAATGTAGTATTAACAGATAAAATTGGGGGTATGTGGAAGGGAAGAAATAATTTTGAACTTTTTCCTGTCTAATAATTATACTGACACTTAGGGTCTAAATGATAGTTTGTCTCTTCTAACTGCAGTTCCTGCGTCTCTCCAGCCCGGACCCATGGTGTTGTTCTGCACTTCTTTTCCATACACACGTGAGTGGGGTTTCAGTCATCCTCCTCACGCTGGGAAAAGATCCAAACTCACTATTTGGATGGCTGCCCAGGGATTGGCCTCAGGGGTGCCCCCGGGCAGGTCTCGCTGGACCTTGCCTCCAGCCTCGGCAGTGGTACCTAGCTCTGCAAGGGCCCTAGCTGTGTCCACGTGGGCACAACCAACAGTGCCTTTAGCCTTCTGCTGCCCTTGCTTTTTACCTGTTGCCATGGGGGCATTAGATGCTTTGGGACTCCGTGAACACATACATGGATGGCATGGCTGTGTAGCGGAGTAAACACCCTAAGGGGCCAAAACTTTCACCAATGGGAGACAGAGGCCAGCTGATAAACCCTTCCCTCCTCTAGCAGATGTTCCTGAGTCGTGGTTGTTCAGATGGCCTCTTGGAAGTTGGAGATCAAGCCATCCAATGCACTTCATGTCAGGTGGTGGCTACTTTGAGAACGATCTCTCCTATCTACTCTCCTCCCTCCATTCCTGCCCCTTGCTCCTGTTCCCTGGTGCACTTCTGAATAAAGTCCTTGCATGTAAGCCTTTGCCTCGGGTTCTGTTTCTGGGGAACCCAGGCTAAGACAGATGTTGTCTGAATCAATCCTGATGGCCAGAGGAGCTCCTTGGCTAAGGCTCCCTTGGCCTGATGTCATCACTGTGACAGGGGAGGGACTCGTCCGGATGTGGGAGGGAGGGATGGACACAGGGGAGACCGTCTCTGATGACAAGCAGGTGAGAGCTGTGTGTACCTTACCCTGGCAATGAATGTTCACTTCAGTTCATTAAACCATCCCATCCTCAGCTTGTTGGGGTTGTTTCTCCTCACAGAGTCTGACATCTGATTGGTGCCTTTTAAAAACGTAAGTGATGGCATAAGTGAAAGTTCACACCTTTCATTTGGGCAAGTCTTTGGGTTTTTTTTTAAGTCTTGTGCAAAGTATTTTATTTATTTTTTAAAAGATTTTATGTATTTATACTTAGAGAGAGGGGAGGGGAAGGAGAAAGAGAGGGAGAGAAACATCAATGTGTGGTTGCCTCTTGCACACCCTCTGCTGGGGACCTGGCCCGCAACCCAGGCGTGTGGCCTGACTGGGAATCAAACCAGCGACCCTTTGCTTCACAGCCGGCGCTCAATCCATTGAGCTACACCAGCCAGGGAATCATTTTGGCAAGTTTTGTTTTCACAAGGCTGATCGAGGACGTGTCGCAGCTATGGGTGCCATCAACCAGCACCTCAGGCAGAGAAGAAGTAGTTTTTTCTCCAGTTGAACTCTGATGGTGGTTCCTTATCCCCCTGCACCCCCCCCAACCCCCCTGCCCCGGATTGGGATGGAATTCTTTCTCAGTGATTATTGGGGCTTCCAGCCCTCTTCCTAGATAAGGCTTGAGAAACAGCACAGAGGAGACTATTCCAGGGAAGCTTCAGGTCTTCTATTTTTGTCTTCGCTGTTCCCTTCACCCAGGCTGCCCTGCATGTATTACATTTCAGTGTGAGAGTCTTCCAGAGCCTGGAGTCCCTAAGGAGAGTCCCCTGCCCTTCAGGTGCCGAGCACCAGGATCTACTATGGGGAGCTTCCGGCTGCACCCTCTCCTTAGCGCACGTGAATGCTACACGTGCTACTCCTCTTCGCTTGCTTTGCAGCCTCCTCCTACCCCCTGGCTCTCCCAACACGAAACACCACCGACTTCTCTCTGCAGACCTCGCAACATAATAATCTTCTCAGAGTGCTTACGCCAAGGGCCCCTAATTGGCAGACTGCCAACCCAACACTGCCCAGGGCCCTGTTGTATTGTTTTGCTCCCAGCGTTTTACAAAATGGAGTTTCCTGTATACATGCAGATACTGGGCTTCTCTGGAAAAATCGGAATATTGGCAATGGTGGGTATTCATGACAAACTGACTGGGGAGTGTGCCCTCCCATTGGGGAAGTTTCTTACCATAACCTATGACTTCACCTCTGGCCCTTGTAGGCATTTTGGTGAGAAAATTAAATTTATTTCATCGATTCTAAGAATAGTTATTGAGCACCTTTTCCATGTCAGTCCTGGGGATAAGCAGCCACACCAAGGACCAAGGATCCTGTTCCGATGGAAGGAGACAGAGAATTTTAGAAAGCAGGAGCTCTGTATTTAAGAGGTCAGTTAGCAGTAACTGCCATGAAGAACATAAGACGGCGAGAGTTATAGCAGGCTGAGAGCTGAGGGGTAGGAACAGGTGAGGCACCATCTTTCCTAAACTGCTTCTAGAAGGTCCGTTTTAAGGAAACATTTAGGGAGACGCTAAGGCAATGAAGGGCTTCACAAAACCAGAAAGAGGAGGTGAGTCTTCAAGTTGTCCCTCTCCAGGCCTGGGAGGTGACAACTCTTGTTTTTGCATTCTAGCAGAAGCTACACAGAAATTAATATCGTACTCAGTTTTCCGTTGTCAATAGTTTTATTACATAAAGCTATGCAATTAAAAAAAAGCTTTCCCCTTCCCACAGAGTGAATCAGTCCTGCTTTATCTGCCATGTTTCTGGGAGCTGGCCTTTCTGCGTTAGTCATCTCGCTCACAGAGCAAGCCTTTCTAATTTGATCGCTGGGTGAGGGTGTGCTGTTTTCTTCGGGGTTCTTTTCTGGGGTTATGATCACAGCTCGTATGAAACTACTCCATGCTGCCTGATCATACACCAGGGTTTGGTCATCCACATAAACATGATGCTATTGTGAGTTCACTTTTCTATTTAGAGAAGCATGTCAGCTAGAAATACCTCCACCTCATTTCCCAGACACGCATGCGTGCCGAGCGAGTCGCCAAAATAGCCCCTTGAGTAAGTGGCGGCTTTAAAAACCATCCAGCTGCCGACTTCGAACTAGAAGGTCAGCAAAGGAAAGTGGAAGTGGGATTCTGAACGATCCAGGTGCCCCCAGGATATCGTAGTGGTTGGGATTTTGGAGACTTGAGAAACTAGACTGGGGCTGCTCCTTGGATTCCTTGCCCGGTGCCTGTCTTTGCCTTCTCCCCGCGGAGGTCAGGATGAACGCGCAGGCCTGCTCCAGGTGTGGGTACGGGGTATATCCTGCTGAGAGGATCAGCTGTCTGGATCAGGTCAGTGGACGTTTCTTGGCCTTTGGGAATAATAACAGACGTGGAAAATTAATCTTCTCACACATGGGCATGTGGGTTATTTTGAACCACCAACCAAAGGTGTTATTTCTCACTTTTTTTCAGTTCTGCCCGTTTCTAGCTATGTGTTCTATATCACCCATTTATTGAACATATTGTTGCTGCATATTTTTAAATCACTACGTATGACTAAAGCTAATTTTTCACCCTGAAATATATACGAATCCCGAGTCTGAAAAAAAGATTTGGTAAAGCTTTTCTATACGATTTCTAGATATGGCATAAAGCGTGTTTTCACTGCGAAGTGTGCAAGATGATGCTGTCGGTGAATAACTTTGTGAGTCACCAGAAAAAGCCATACTGTCACGCGTAAGTATTTGTGGGCCCTCCCCACCGCCACTTAAGCTTTTTAAATTTGTTTAACAAGTAGCCAATCAGAGATTCAAATCACGCATTCTAGGGGTAAGTCCTAGAAATGTCTTCTCAGAAGTTTTTACTTACAGCCCTTGGTGAGACTTAAGGCAGGAGTTTGTGCAATGAATAAAAAGTTGCAAGTTTCACATTTCTTCTTACAAGTAACAGATCAAATCTATGTACTATAACTCCATGCCAAATTATTAAATATTGTGCAGAGCCATGTAATTACCATGGATATGTGCATATAGAGAGTTAACATTTTTTATTTTAAATAATTTCAGAACCCTTTTCTATTTGTTCAGAATGTTTTTAAGTGATCATTTCCAGTTAAATTTGGTCCTTAAGTTTTATATATTGAGTTTATTTGATTTTTTTTTGAAGACTTAGTGTCTGGAAAATCATTGACTTGATTATTGTCTTATATTTATTGATTTTAAAAAGTGACTGTACCTTTAAGATAGTCACTCAATCATCTGGGATAAAGTATATTTCTAATTTTGGTTTACACCTGTTTTTTGTAGCCATAACCCCAAGAACAACACCTTCACGAGTGTCTATCAGACTCCATTAAATCTAAACATCAGGAAGTCTCCGGGAGACATCCATGGGGTAAGCTACTTAATTTTGAATGTCAGGATAGGCTTTAAAGAAAGTTTCTTAGCTCAGGTACCTATTAAGTTTTTAAATGCGTGTCTATACGTGAGCCTGCTCGTTGTCTCCATGTACACACATGCAAAGTGCATTTAAGTAATAAATATTGCGGCTGGCCCTACCGCAGTGTAGGACCCGCTCCCAGGAGAATGACTGCCTGAGGTCCTTGTACCCAGAGTAATCTCTGGGTCTGCCAGCTCTGGACACACGGTGACAGTTTATACAATGGGCCCTGTGTACATTAGGCACCTAATACATAAAATCAAGTTTATATAGTTAGAAAATGTCAAAGAGCCTTTCCTTTCTTTCCCACATAATTGTTTTGGTATAGGCAAATTAAAAACCTCTATTTCGACACTTTTAAATCTCTCCAAATTCAGTAGTGCTTAAGATTATTTACGGCCTCTCCTTCCCCTTGGGGTAGCAGTAGATGAAAGGTATTTTGATTTGGAACAGATATTTGGGTAGACAAGGAGGCCAGGTTGATAAACCAACCTCTTGAAAAACCAACTGTAGAGTTTTGTCAAATAACCAGCTATTGATTGAACACTGCGTTTATTAAAATGACGAATCACGTAACTTGTCTCGCCCATGCCCCACGAGAAGTTCTGTGGGAGGGAGCTAGCGGCTTTCTAAAATTAGGAGATTACACAGGGCTCTCTTGTAACCTGCCCTCCTCCTGTCCCCTCGATTCACACCGCTCTCCTGCGCGCTCAGGCCGCACTCCTGCTCAAGCAAAGGTGTGTCAGACAAGCTCCCTTACTGTGTGGCTCCCCGTGTGCACCGTCCACGTTGCTTGTTTTGCTAAGTATTTTGCGCTAATTGTGGTTTGTTATTGTTTAACGAGTTTATATAACATTTACTGCATTTTTTTTTTTGCATAATTTGTTTAGTGCACGTTGAGTCCAGTAAAGTCAATGCTATTATTATCCCATTCTCCTGATGAGGAAACGCAGGCTCAGATTGTTGCTCAGATATCATTGATTTCTAAGGATTCACCTGCCTTAAGAATTCACAAGCCTGCCCTGTCTGGCGTAGTGCAGTGGATTGAGCGCAGGCTGGGAACCAAAGGCTGGCTGGGTTGCGGGCCAGGTCCCTAGTGAGGGCCATGTGAGAGGCAACCATACATTGCTGTTTCTCTCCCTCTCTGTCTCCCTCCCTTCCCCTCTCTCTAAAAATAAATAAAATCTTAAAAAAAAAAAAGAATTCACAAGCAATCTTAGGTTACTGAGGAGGCTAATTCTTTTAGGATTTTGTTTTCATGTCTTGATGTCTAATACTGAATTTAGCTCATGCGTAAACCGAGTGCAAAACACTCCACTAGGCTCTTTATCTGAGCCGTCCCATTTTTCTCCACGAGAAACCTCTGTGACAGAATCAAGTTAGAGTTGGGGAGGCTGAGGCTCGGAGGGGTTAAGTAACTTGCCCAGTTATACCCAGCTGGCCGAATGGGTGCAAATCCAGATCTCTCTGACTCTTCAGGAAATCCGGTTGATTTGAGTCCCAGTTTCCTTCTCCTCACTGTTGGTTCCCTGTGTATTTTCCTTTATTTCACTTCGAATAGCCTTCATTCTTCCTCTGTTTTGTGACCATGCTCAACCACTTCTGCGAGCATCCTGATTACCAGTGTTTTGAACTCTGCATCTGATAGGTTGCCTATCTCTTCATTGCTGACTTCTATTTTTGGAGCTTTGATCTGTTCTTTCATTTGGGCGATAGTTTTTGCCTCCACGCAGGTGTGACGTATAAGGGGCAGAGCCTTAGGTGTCCACCAGGGCAGAGCAACCCACTTCACTGGGTTGTGGCGCTGTTTGTGGGGGAGGAGTCCAAGAGCGAACAATGTTGCTTGCTTGGCTCTTGGCTGGCTTTCAGTCACTTCCCCCACTACCCACAATCAAATTGGGCCCTTCTGTGTTGATTCCCGGGTGGGTGGATTTGTATACATTCTGGGACCCTGTGGTCTCTCCAACAAACTCTGCTGTGAGGCTGAGAGTTTCTCCCACTGCCGCCTCAACCCCCACAGGTGTTTTCAATCAGAGGCTTTGAGAATTTATTTCCCTACACTGGAGCCCTGGGCTATTCAGTCTGTCTAGTTCCCCAGTTGTTCCTCCCAGTTTATCTGCATGCACATGTGGGACTGTCGCTGCCTTGTCTGATCTGCCAGCCGCTGCCTTGCCATGTGTCCTCTCTGCCCAGCTGCCCATCTCTGCCCATCCTACTGGTCTGGATGAATCTTTTTTCTTTAACTCCTTGGTTGTCGGGGTTCCATAAGGTTTGATTTTCTAGCAGTTCTGGCTATTTTTTGTTTTGAAATTTGTTGTTGTTCCTCTTTTGGTTGTGCAAGGAGGCAAAGTGTATCTATTTACACCTCCATCTTGGCCAGAAGTCTGTTGATGATGTCACTTTTGATTGTCACAACTGGAAAGGGTGTAGGTGGTACAATACTATTGGCATCTGGAGACGAGAGACCAGTTATGCTTCTAAATATCCTTCAATGCACAGGAAAGTCCCCCACAACAAAGAATTAACTGGTCTTTGCTCTGTAATGTTCATGGCAGCTTCTCAAAATCCAAGGGAAAAAGCACATAAAGCTCTCTCAATTTATATTTTAAAAAATGTACCTGTTGGAGCTGCATTCTCAAGCCTGGAAAGTCAATGACAGAAGGCGCCTTGACGAGGAACTAGAATTCCTGAGTTCCAAACACAGGTGTGATGACCCACCGAAAAATTTTAGTCAGTTTAGTCTTTTCCCTGAACTTTTTTTCTCATTTATAAAATTAATGATTTTGAACTTCAGCTTGTTAAATTGCAGGTTTTGGGACCCCATTTTAGTTCTCATAAATTATGACGTCTGGGCTTAGATCCAAGACCTTTCAATTTTTTTCTTTTATGGTTGGTCCTTTTTATGTTTCTTTAAGAAATCTTTTCCTACCCTAGGGTCACAAAGATGCTGTTGAGATGCCAGTTCTCCCCAAACTGATCCACACATTCATTGCAATCCTAGTAATAATCCTAGGGTTTTTCAAAGAAAATGACTAATTTTAAAATTGATGGGAACATACAAAAATCCTAGAAATAGCCAAGGAATCATGAAGAACAAAATTGAAGGACTTTGGTTACCAGATTTCAAGACTTACTACAAAAGTAGTAGTAATCAACTCAGTGTAGTATTGACATAAGAAAAGACACATAGGCCAGTGGAATATAATGCAATGTCTGGAAACAGAGCTGCTCATATACGGTCCCTTGAGTTATAACAAAGGTACCACTGCAATTCAATGTAGCAAGAATGGTGTTTAAATAAATGGTGCAGAACGGGGCGGATATTTGCATGGAAAAAAAAACCTGGAACCTGACATCTACCTCACATTTATATACAACGATTAGCTGGAGGTATATTATGGGTCAAAATGTTAAAGGTAAAATGATAAAACATAAGAGAACACCTGCTGGAATTTGGGGAGCCAGCATTTTAACAAGCTCCCTGGGTTATTGTCGCACAGACTAGACTTAAGAATCACTACTCTAATGTCTAGTGTTTTCGGAGGTTAACTTAAGCTGAATTCTGTGAGATAAGATCATGGAGATTTTAAGTTTCTTAACCGCACTGCTGAATAGAGCTTTGCATACAGCAGGTGCTTTCTACATGCTGCCCACCTGGCAGAACAGTGGAAACCACGCAGAGGCTGACAGCGCGGCGTGTGTTGGAGTGCAGTTAGGATGCTTTGCAGTTGAGACTTAGGAAAACCCTCCCGAGATAGCTATAAATTATTTATTTTGTCCCTTTTCTGGTGGAAACATTACTGACAACATCTTCATGGTGCAGATTGATGAGCAAGGCGATGACGAACGGTTTAAATCAGTTTTCCAGTGGAACGCGGCATCCAAGGATGGGGTGACTGCACCTAATGGGCAGCCATCAGTGAATGAGGTGAGTTTTGAATGGGTTCGGAAACAGAGAACAGAATGATGCCCTATGCACATGAATTGTGGTATCGTTACTACTTCCAGACAAAACCAATTAAGCTGTCTTTTATCCAGTTTGTAACTCCAACTCTGCAAAACAGCTTTGTCAACATGTTCTAGCTTTACCTTAATCATATCTGCACAATCCAAGCTCACTGACTTCTCCCTTCCAACCATTGTGTTTCTGTCACTGGGGACAGACACCTGGAAACCACAGCTGCCCTTTCTTCTTTCCACACTTTACTCTCTCCCACCCTCTCCCCTTCATTTCGCCATCTCAGCTCCGATTCACATCCCCTCCTGCCTGGACCTGGGAGAGCCTCTCGAGGGGGCCTTCCTTCTCCAGGGTTTGCCTCTCACCGGCTCATCATGTGATGTTGGTCACACACAGCTTCTTGGATGTCCCTGGCTTATTCTTCTCACCGCCTGAGAGTTTATGGTCGTTCTCTAGTACCAGCCTCACCATTTCACAACTCCTCAGCCACCTAGTTTTAATGATACGCATCATACCTGCATATTTACTATTGTAAAGTCAATCCAAACACTATTCATTCTTATCAGTCTGGTAGGTGTCCTGCCACTCTATTTATTTACAAATCAGTATCCATCTTGCGATCTGTATATTTCAGCACTTTGGAATGCCTACTGCCACTTATTGAGGGACCTTTAATGAATTATTTAACCATTCTTTTCTTCGGTTTTCTCATCTGTAATGAAAACCTCAAACAGTTCCTGATTCGCAGAACTACAGTGAAGGGTAAAAGAGTGTATAAATGTAAAGACCTTACAACATTGGTAGGCACAAAAAATATTAGCTATTATTTTTTATTGAAAATTATATATGTATATTTCCATTGAAATGTATAGCTTTGATTTTCATGAAACAGTAGGCGTGGTTTTGCAACTTGTGTTTTTCACCCAACAAATATCTCGAAGCTCTGTCTACGCCAGCATCCAATGAAGCTGTTATGGATGGGTGTGGCGTGGGTTCAACCGTTAAGAATGAATGTATCATGCTCTCTACTGATGGGTAGAGTTATTGCCAATTTTTGTCTGTTATGAAGTTGCAGTGAACACCCTTTTGCGTGACCTCTTTTGGACACAAATGAGTGTTTGCCTGGAATAGAGGAAAATGAGATTGCTAGGTCAAAGGGTGCATGTCTTTTTAATTTTAATGGACCCTGTCAATTGCTCTCTGAAATGGCTGTGCGTGTTATACTCCACCGGCAGAACAGGGGAAGACCTGTTTCCCCCACTCTCCCCAACACTTGGTATTACCTGTTAGAGTCGTGACAGTCCGTATCTTGTTGTTTTAATTTAAACTTCCCTGATTGCTAGTGCGGTTGGGCATATTGTCACACATGAGTTAGCTGCCTTTCTGGATCTTCCAAGGCTGCCTATACCCGGCCTGGCCACCATGCCCCACCTCCAGCCCATGAGGTTCCCCGTCTCTTCCCCTCCATTCCATTTGGACTTGTCTGCTCTTGGTCTGTCACGCGAAGCCCCTCACTGCCTTCATGCTTATATGCATAGTTCTCCACTCCTGGAATTTAGTCAGGTATTTATCGGGCCTGTTGCATGTCAGGCATTGCACCAGGCTATTGGAAAACATCAGTAAACAGAACAGATGAAAGCCCCTGCCTGCATGGCACTGAGCTTCTAGAGTATATATATGTCTTTCTCCTTTTCATCTGCTGGTTGACCTGAACCCTGGAGGTCCAGCTCAGACTCCATCTCCTGTCCGAAGCAGGACCCATTGCATACACGTTGTTTTTTCAAAACTCTCGTTTTATTTATCTTCAGTGCAGTATGTTTAAGCAAACAAACATTTTCTAATCGGTAATTGTTTCATAGGTTAGTTTTATTTTTCTAGGTAGGTCGTAAGATCTTAAAAGAGGACCTTTGTCTCTTTCTTTCTTTTTCTTTTCTTTCCCAATGTTAATTGCTTAGCCCAATGCTAAGCACATGATAGGGAGTAGGTTTTTGAAGCTTGGCTGAATAATGCTCGTGAATCTCAGATTTCTGGTCCACAGTAATTCCCTGCCACCCAATCTTGGTGCAAAGAACTGTTCAGTTACGTTTGGCACTCTTCTATGATATAAATGAATCTCAGAAAGTTCAATTACTTGGGATATTAGGTTATTTTTTAGTTTGGAAAAGAAATGAACACTTTGCTTAGCTGAGACCTGCCGTACACCAATAGGAGGTTATAGTTTTTTGAGAGAACTTCCCTCTGATATTGACAAGGCGTGTAAGCATCACTGGGAGGGTGGGGTTGGTAGGGGGATTTTACCTACCAAATGTGTTTATATGCATTTGTGTGTTTCCTTTGTAGAGAGCCTATTGGACTGGATACGGGGAAGGGAATGGTTGGTGCCCAGGAGCTCTGCCAGATCCTGAAATCGTAAGGATGGTTGAAGCTCGAAAGTCTCTTGGTGAGGTAAGGTCCTCAAAAGTCACTTTAGTCATTGGTTTGAATGTTCCTTTATTTTAACGTGGGTTGTGGTAGAAGGAATACTAGCCCCTCCCCCAAAGATTTCCCTGTCCTAATTCCTGGAACCTGTGTATTTGTTACTTCCACGTCCAAAGGGACTTTGCAGAGGCAAGTAAGTTAATGATTCTGAGATAGGAAGATTATCCTGTAGGGTGGCTCCAATGTAATCACTTGGGTCCTTATAAGGAGGGAAGCTAGAGGATCAGAGTCAGAAGCAGAGGTCAAAGCCATTTGGAGCCAGAAGCCAAGGAATGCTGGCAGCTTCTAGAAGCTGAAAAAGGCAAAGAAACAGATTTTCTGCTAGAGCCTCTGAAAGGGACCAGCCCTGATGCCCATTTTAGACTTCTGACCTCCAGCACTGTCAGAGCGACTTTACTGTAGAAGATGTTCATGCAAAAAAAGGCAACTGTAGCCCAGATTGTGGAAATCCTCAACAACTTGCCAAGAATACCTTCTCGTCCTCTCTATACACCCAGGGCACTGCCCTTGGAAGAAATCAAAAATATTGTTACTCTTCGGTGACTTTTCTGTTAACAAATGGCAAGAAAACAATAGCAATACAAGTGCTAAGTGTCTATATCTCATTAAGAAAACTAACCAGTAGAGATACTCAAACAGTAAAGAGGAGAAAGTAACAGACGTTGTACTCCCAATGCTGTAGAATTACTGCTAGTGGACAAGGTACAGACGAATCTCCTGCACGCCAATTGCTACATTGTCATACACGCCTTCAGGTCAAAGGAACAGCTAGGTTCCACATAATTTAATGCAAACATCGAAGGGGAAGGTTTTTGACCTGGGGAATATCATTTGAAGGTGTGATTCATTTGTGAATAATAGCTTCACAAAATGTGAATAACATTTTTGGATTCATTCCAGGTGACTGAATTATTTTCCAGGTGCCTTATAAACTCAGTTGCGTTGGTTCTCATGCTGCTTGCTATTATAGTTTTATTAGTTCTCATCCCAAATCCTATTGGTTCTTATGCTGACACTGCCTCTGACCAGCAGGAGTATACAGAAGACTATGAGCCACAGAGGGGCAAAGGGAGCTTCCCAGCCATGATCACGCCTGCTTATCAAAGGGCCAAGAGAGCCAACCAGCTGGCCAGCCAAGTGAGTATCTCAGTGTTTATTCACCATTAATCATGCTGATCTTTGTTATTAGTGGCCCTCAGGGATTCAGATAAAATCCAGTGAGACACTGCTTTGGGGCAGCAGGTACCATTAGTGTGGTGTTACGGAGAAAACTGTGTTCTTATTTTTCCCCTGTCAGCTATGCTCTGTACCTTGATTGGGTCCCATCCAACCAATGGAGAGATGACCATATAGCTCACCCAAAGGCTGGACCAAATAAGGTTCTCATTAAGTGGAGGGCAGACTCTCCTGGAGAATAGCATAGCTTATTGGTTAAGACCTCAGATTTTGGAGCCAGAATGCTGGGATTTGAATCCTGGCTCTTTTCCTGGCTGTGTGACTATGAGCAAATTACTTGACCTCTCTCATCCTCTGCGTTTTTACGTACAGTAGGAAGAGTAACAGTCAATAACAGCCCTGCCTCGTGCGATTGTCGTAGAGATGAAGTGAGCTCTTATTTGTTCATGTTTAGCAGCGCTGTCACTCTCCTGGACTTCTCACATTGGCATCGGTGTGAGAAGCCACACTGACTTGCCACAGGTGTGTGTTGAGGGTAGCCCGACGGTGCAGCTTCAGGAGAGCTCCCGGGAGAGGTTTTCAGGAAGGCCGGCGAGGGTGACCTTGACTCTGTGCTGTCTTCTCCTCAGGTGGAGTACAAGAGGGGCCACGATGAGCGCGTCTCCAGGTTCACCACCGTGGCGGACACCCCTGAGCTGCTACGGGCCAGGGCTGGGGGGCGCCTGCAAAGCGACGTAAGAAGTGGTGGGGGCCGAGGCTCAGTGATTCTCATTTAAGATTCCCCACCCTTTCCTGACTTGGAGAAGGAGGGAGGGAGAATGGAGGAGGCATCCCAGTCCTATGTAGGGAGCAGGAACAAATTTCTAAGGTCAAGTTTGGCTAGATCGGACAAGTTAGCTCACATAGGCCTTGTGAAAACTCATCTTTAGAGAGAAAACTTCCGAATAGTCTTAGCGACACATCAGATGTATCCGATTAAGCTGAAAGAAGTGATTTCAGATGAGTTCTCTCCTTGTCACTGAGAATGATAGTACATGACTTCTAAAGATTTTCTACCACTTGCTGTCCATGGTCTAGTTGCTTCATAGCACAAGATCAAGAGTTTCTTACTATTCTGAGTGGGACATTTAAGCACAAATTCACACTCGGCTGAACAAGTGACTTCTATTTGCTTTGGGTTGAGAAGCCTTTTTTGTCTCCCAGACTTGACTGGCAGCTCCTCAAAGGCGGAAGCCTTATCCCCGTGCCCAGCCCCTACCCCTGGCCCACAGCGGGGGCCACACACGTGTGTGTTTGGGTTCTGCATGGAGTTTCTGTGTGTGCCAGGCGCTGTGCTGAGCACTGGGAATAAATAACAAGGTAAAAAAGATGCACAGGGTCCGTCCAGCTCTAAGCCAATCGCATCGCCATCCGAGCTGTGACAGGGGATCGCAGGGTGTTACAGGAGCCCTCGGCACAGCTTCCCACACAGATTGCCTGGCAGACAGTTGGTGGCGACATGTGACTCAGAGTTTGCTTTCGTTCTCCAGGGGCTGCATGCAGAGGACTATGAACAGCACAGAGGGAAGGGCAGTTTTCCTGCTATGATCACACCTGCTTATCAGATAGCCAAGAGAGCCAATGAGCTGGCGAGCGATGTAAGTGTCCCCAGCAACTTTGTCCCATTATGGGAGGAAGCAGGAAGTTGCCCGAGCCTGACAAGTCCAAATTCCTGTCTACTTTGCATGCGCTGTGGATCCAAGAAGTAGCCTTTCTTCATCGTTTTCAATCAATTTGATGATATCTGGCCCTTTTATGTCTCAGCACCTTTTCCAGAACCAACTGAGCATAGCAAGAACATTGCACAAGCCATTTAGTTTTACACTTCTGGCCTCTGTGCCTTAGGAGGCTGAATTTGTTGGGCTTGTCCTTTCCCTTCAAACAGGTGAGGTACCATCAGCAATATCAAAGAGACATGAAGGGAATGGCTAGTTCTGCCGCTGGAGCCGAGGGCACATTGGCGAAGGACTGCACAGACCCGTATGGCCAGGTATGAGATGGCCCTTAGCGATGGCCAGTTCCCTAGCCTGTGACCGTTTCATCAGAGGTTGGGCTGTGGTTTACCTTTGCCCTATTTATGAAAGGTGGATTTTTCCAAGTAGCCAGCAAAGAATGACTCAGGGCTCAGCTTGAACCATTGAGGAAAACAGATTCCAAGCACGTTCTTCTTCTTTTTCCAAGTAAAGGACCTATGTTAAGAGGGTGCGTTTGCCAAGAACACAGCATTGGCACCTAGTCACTGAGGAACAGTCTCAAGGGTTGAGCTGGCTACTTTTAACTCACCACTCCATAAGCACAAACGGGATCAAAACAGGTGTCTTAGAAAACATCGAGCAATTCACTGAGGAGCAGGGCTCATTTTCCTACAAAGTAGAGTTTCTTATCTAGGTTGTTAAGTAAAGCAATATTCCGGAGAACGCAAGCCTTTTTCCAAATTTCACTTATTAAATGAACTACACTTTGACAGGGTGTAAAAAGGTTGAGATGCTTTATAAGCTCATTCGTATCCCCATCTCTTTTCTGGCACTTGACAGGTATTGTAGGGGAGGAAGGGAACATTATCTTTTTCATGGTTGTAAGTAAATCATATTGGAAGACCAATTGCACGTACTGGAAGACACATTCGATAGGCTTCATTGATATTTTTTTCTTAATTGGATAGTTGTTTGATCTTTTGGCAGTAGGTAGAGTCTACAACATAAATGACTTATTCAACATACATCATTTGTAAAAGAAAACAAATAACATCTCTCTTCTTCAATAAAACAAGTTGTCTGTGTGCAGATACAGTCCTGGGAAGATGGTTTGTGACTCCATCACAAATGTCCGTTTGAGCAAAAATATTTGGTTTTGAATTTAAAAAGCCATTTTATGAAATTCCATGATAAGTTTATTCGATGGTCTGTTGGTGCTTTAAACTCAGTAGAAATATGTTTTTATTGGTTTCATGTTTTAAATACGTTGTTTAGAAGGCTCAGGACAATTTTTAAAAATCAGTTAATTGAAAAACATTTGGTTTCTGTATTTGACAAAAACTATTTTGTTCTAAATATAGACAGTGCTTTCTGCAAATAAGTATAACACACACATAATAATTGCAGATGCGTGTCTATACACATCGATGGAATTAACTTTATAGGAGCATAGTTGGTTCTTGATTATCAGGACATTTTGGTTGACGTTTTCAGTTGTGGTAATAACAAATGCAAAAATCAAAGTGGGTGTCGCTTGACAGTGCCACCAGCAGCTGCCGAGGGGATCAGTCTCGTGTGGCATTTCACTGTGTGATTCAGCGGGACTCACCAGCCTGAGTGGGGTGAGTGAGTGAGTGAGAGAGAAGCAGGCAGACAGTCAGATAAACTGTAAATATCTGTAGTGCCTAAAATGCCAAACAGTTCATTCTTCTTTTTAATGAGTAACTGTTCTTTCAGGTTAATAGACTGTGACATGTAATCAATTTATTATTTGTAACCAGTCAACTTCCCAATAGAATTAGTTGTCTCCAGATTTGCACACATAACATAGATACATATAAGCAGGGAAGTTAAAATATGCTACAGCCCAACCCCAAACCATTCAGCTGAGTAGGTGAAGAGGATTACCAAAGAATTTGAGTGCCTTTATTAGTATTTTTTTAACTTAATTTTTTTTTTTACTCATTAGTTTTGGCCCAGAACATTCTGGCAGCCAAGTATGAAGGAGCAGTCAGGTCGAACATCATCATTATTGGATAAAAAGGGAGTCTGGACATTCCAATTTGACCCAACTGCTTCCTTTAAGGAAGTGGGCGTGCCAGACTCTGCACCTGGTGCTGGAGCAGGGCAGGCTCTTGCCTTGGAGGGAGCCAGCGGGGAATGGAGTCATGAGCCCAAGGGAGGACTCTAAGGGCTCCTCCATCTTTGTGGGAACACAGATGAGGAAGCAGCTGATTTTGCCCAGGACAGAGCTGAGAGGGAGGGAAGAGTTCCCCAGAGAGAAGGTAGCATCTGATGGGGTATTGAAGTACATCCGACTGCCAGGGAAGCTTTACGCTACTGACATGATGAGAGTTCCATGCGAGAGAGGGTCTTCCTTTGTGGGAGTGGGTGGATGATGTGGGGAAGAGGAAGGAAGAGATTAAGAGTCAGATGATCATACTTAGTCTGACATATACATTTAGGCCCATTTCAGTTCCTCTTACAGCAATTTGAAATTGTTCCACCAATTACAAAAATTCACATAGTTCTATAATGCTCTCCTTCTTGGTAAATGACATACATCACTGGGGGAGACAGTATTTAGAATGTCAGCATGTCTCTCTGCATCAGTCTGCCAGTGGGCCTGGGAGAGGTAGCATTCAAGACTCCTGGAAGACAGAAGCACTTTCCTGGTGTCAGCTCAGAAGTGAATACTCCCTAACATGTGGGCCTGGGACACTGGTAGAGTGACTTGATTTAACTGGTGGAAATGATGATGGTGATGATGAGAACAGTTACTATTTACTTAGTGCTGACTGTGTACCGGACACCAGAAAGTAGTTCTGACTCCATAGTCTACTGCCTTAACCACCACATGGTACCGTTCCTGGGGAGACCCCTGGAATGTCCAGCACGGATGGGCCTCTGTGGGAACAGGCTCTAGGAGGGGTCATTGCTAATTCCCCACCCATGCAGGGAGGGGAGCATTACTGACTGAAATCTTTGATGAACTCAGCAGGGTTACTTGGAGGAATATGCGGAGCACAGAGGGAAGGGCAGCTTCCCGGCCATGATCACCCCCGCGTATCAGAACGCCAAGAAAGCCAACGAACTCGCTAGTGATGTGAGTATCGCATCGGGACAACCGCGGGCCGCCGGAGCAAAGGAGAAAGGAGACTTTGCAGGCTGTGCTTACTGAAATCTACATGCAGATAAATAGCGCTCTGCCAGAATAGAATGTTAGCCTTCAGTTTCTATCCAGATTTCTGGCATCTGCTTCTTTTGTTCAGACTGTTTGGGCACATTTATCTGTTTCGAAGGATATTGATATGGGCAAACGGCATAATTACGTGGGCCAAAGCAACTACAGATACCTGTCTAGCCTTTGCAAAGTAACCCATCTGGGTAGCGAGCACTTTGGGGGAATAGCTGATTAAAAAAAGTCCTATGACTATCAGACTAGGTGTAACCCAGTTGGTACCATGACTTTTATTGGTGGAATGTTGGCCAGCTGGCAGTCCTTGACAGATAGGCTATTATTAAACTTGGAAGTGACACACACACACTGTAGATCTAACACACTAACTTGAACTTGGTCTATAATCAGAAGGCAAGCATCCATTTCAAACCCCTTTTGCCCTTCTCCTTTACTCTGTTACTGTTCAGTTATTAAACCCAGTTGCCCAGAATGGTGCACTTTCACCCCAAGGGGAAATGAAAGACACGTTCTGGTCTTCGCCCCTCCTCAGTAGATAAGGAATGATGTTGCAACCGAGGGCAGACCGGGTTTCGGACTACACCTTTTTGTGAGGTTGTTTTGAGATCTTTCTTCATGCAAAATTAGCATGTAAAATGTGAAAAGGGCCAATAAAATTTTAATATGAAAGGGACTGAATGGTTTGTAGATTTTATGGAGAAAAACACCCCTATGTTTTTTTTCCCTCAGAAAATTCTATGAAGGGAAGGTTGACATTTCGTGTGGGGTGATGTTGGGGTGACTGCTGTCACAGGGCCTGAGGACAGCACTGAGGCCCCTCTGCGTGTGTTTCTTTCAGATAAAATACAGGCAGGACTTCAACAGAATGAAAGGTGCCGCCCATTACCACTCCCTCCCAGCCCAGGACAACCTGGTTCTGAAGCGGGCTCAGAGCGTCCACAAGCTTGTGAGCGAGGTGCGTGTGTCTGCCGTCACCCCCTTTATCCTCTCTAGGCAAGGAATGGGCAACCCCAGGGAAAATGCCACGTAATGCCACATAAACTACCCATAGGTTGCCAATTCCCAAAGAACTAATGTGTAGTGAAAGCAACTCACAAAAGAGCCTACAATCGAACCAAGTACATTTAAACAAATTAACTTTCTCTGATGGTTCAAAAGTTTCTCCCTGACTTCTTGCAAGGCTGAGGTATTCACAAGTTTCAAGCAATAGATCTCTAGTGGCCCGAATACTACATGCGCCAAACTTTATAACTGTAAGTCATTACCATAGAGTGGAAATCGAAGAACAGTAAGTGTTTCAAACTGGAGCCTCTCCCATTCCCTCCCCGTTTCTTTCCGAGAAATCGTGGGTACCGCGTGAATCATCTTAGAGGCTGACCTGGCTGCCAGAGGGCGTGTCTTGTTTGTCCTACCCAGTGATTAAAATTTTTAGAATTGTTCGGACTTACTGGCAAGGGAATATTCCCCTCTAGTTCCCTGCGTACTTTTCATGTCCCGGAGTCTCAATTGTAATGCCCAGCTGGACCCTGAAGGCGTTTGAGTCAGCAACGTCTCAGAGAGAGAGGGGAAGAATCAAAGCTATTAAAAGTAGTTTTAGCCCTGGCTGGTGTGGCTCAGTGGATTGAGCACGGGCTGGGAGCCAGAGGGTCCCGGTTCGATTCCCGGTCGGGGCACATGCCTGGGTTGCGGGCCGGGTCCCTTGTGGGGGCCATGTGAGAGGCGACCATACATTGCTGTTTCTCTCCTTCTCTGTCTCCCTCGCTTCTCCTCTCTCTAAAAATAAATAAATAAAATCTTTAAAAAAAAAAAAAAGTAGTTTTACTCACAACCTGTTTGGGTAGCATAAGTTATCTGCAACAGAAGCAGATGTGAAAATGTCCTGACGTGTGTTCTTCCCTCACCTCCAAAGGTCAGTTCCTTACCCCAAACTGCACTTTAACCTGCTGTCCTCTCACTTTGGGCTGCTTGGAATGTCCAGGAGTGGCAGCTCCTGATCTCACACAGGGCCTCCCATACTCTGTGGTACTAGATGCATGCCAAGTGCTCCGAATCTGCGTTTTCAGTAAATGTTTCGGATGATTCTGTTGTTTCAGGCCGGAGGTCAGCAAACTTTGACCTGAGTGCCAAATCTGTCCTGCAGCCTGTTTTTGTAAATAACACAAATGAAGCCTGTTTTTATTGGAACACAGGAACGTAATGTTTGTTTACATATTGTCTGTGGCTGCTTCCAGGCTACAGGGCAGCGGTGGGGAGTTGATGCAGAGGCTGGGGTCTGCAAAGCCTCAACTCCTCTCCGTCTGGTCGTTTATGGAGAACGTTTGCCGGGCCTTGCTCTTGACGCACAGGGCAGCAGGTCTCGACGAGGCCTTTGCAGCTTTTAGGCCCTTGCTTTGTCGTAGGTCTGGAAAAGTGAAGTGTCTTGTCCTGGCTCAGAGAGACTCTTAGGGACAGAGCTGGAACCAGCCCCTGACAGCGTAGTTCTGCCATCCGGGGGTAACACTATTACCATGTGGGCCTTTTCTGTGTGATTACACTATAAACAAATGCATGACGATAAGAACAGATGGTTCTAGAATTCAAACGCAACTGTGTATACAGATTTGTATAGTTGTTAATTTTATATCATATTGTGAGCATTGGCATCTTTCATACTTTAGAAGGCATGTTCCCACCATATATTTTATAAGATAACAAATTGTATTTCCTTTGGTGAGAGTTCGCGAGGGAACCTTTGGGTTCTCTTTGCCCTTGTTTTTATCTGGTGAGACAAACCAGCCACGCCTCTGTGAATGGTGATCAGCCTTTGGCTCCTTCTCTGATTACCTGAGATGACGTGGAATCTATTTAATAACTATAGCCTCACACTTTACACCCAGCTACCCAGGGGAGCTCATCTAGCCCCCCCCCCCATTTATGATCAGAAGACCCTCTGCATCTATGAGTGGTCTTATTTATTATATGCCTTTGTAAAGTAACGTTTTTGGTTAAATTTTATTGAAGTATACATACAGAGAAGTGCCTATATCATTAAGTGTAACAGGGAGGATTTTCACTAGTGTACACATCTGTGTAATTAGTGCTCAGATAAAAAAACAGAACATAACAAAAGCCCAGATACCCCCCTCTTTCTGCCCCCCAGACACTTGTCCCCAAGAGTAACCACTGTCCTGATTCCTAAAACCAGTTTTGCTATTTTTAAGCAGTATGAAATCTTACAGAATTTATTCTTGAAAGAGACTATATATTTTTACTTTTTAGATCAAAACAGATTATTCACTTATTTATTACTTGAAAGGGAAACATGTGCTATTAACTTATGGTATTATAGGCCTGGTATTTTTAAATCTTGTGTTGGAACTTTTCTAAAAATATCCTAGTAAAGTCCTGTTGACATTTTCAAGAGGGACTTCAGGCTTGGTTCTACTGTGCAACTGGTGTTTTGGTTCTAAGGTGGAGTATAAGAAGGGTCTGGAAAGTAGTAAAGGTCACGGTATCAACTACTGTGACACACCTCAATTCAGGAACGTGAGCAAGATCTCAAACTTCACCAGTGATGTGAGTTTTTAATGCCTAAGCATTCGTTTGGGCTTCTTTATGACCTTCCCTTCTAGATCTCCTAAGAGACAGTCTGTGTGAATGTACTTGTGTTTCTTGGAGAAGCATGGCCTCATAGGCACAAATACCTAACAGGTTTGAGGACGGTTGTCTGCTGGGACTGGTCCACCTAGAGTTATTATATCTCCGCCCCCCCATACTTGATCTTGAGTCCTCAGGGCAGCACCTACCTGTCCTCTTGCATCCTTAGTGTATGGCAATATCTGGTACCTAGTGGCAAATGCTGGTGAGGGAGCCTGGCAGAGCATGCAATATCCCCTCTCAGTGCGACTTCATGCTTCTTAGTACCTGCTCTCATCTGACCTGCACAGTTACCTGGGGAGCTGGGTTTATTTCCTCATTTCACAGATAAGCAGATATATGCTGAAGTGGCACTTGCAAATTCTGAAATTCTCAGAGAAGGTCTGGAGATGTATCCTTGAGAACATCAAGGACCTACACTAGATTATGTGAATTTACTTCTGCTTAGCTGCATATCATAGTAGAATTGAAAATCATGCGGGACCTAGTAAGGCTCAATGAGGAATTCATTTTGCATCTGTTAGTGGTGAAGGGCACCAGCTTTGGAGCTGACAGACCTGACTTCACAATTAGCCAAGTGGCCAACTTTGGGTAAACCGTTTAAGCTCTCTGAGCCACTGTGCCCGTCTGTGAAAGTGGGGTGATAATAACTCCTGTCCTCCTAGACTGCTTGTGAAGATCAACTGAGAGTAGTAGAATCATGTCTGATATATAGTGGTATTATCCCGTTTAAATACTCTCAGTGCCTAACAACTCAATGGCCTCCCACGGTAGGTGACTTTAATGTGGCTTCATTAGAAGCTACCCAGATATTCCTGTTGATGGCTTCGTGTCATCCCGTTTTGGTTCTGGTTATGTGGTAAGCTGCACTGGGGACATGACATTATTATTATGTCACATGGTTGCAGTAGCGACCAATCTGTGCTGTAAAATGCATAGAGTGTGGCAGAGCTCCGAGGTTGCTTTTCACCTGTTTAGAGATCGCAGTAAGAGCATGCAGTGGTTTGTACCAGCCCAGCGTGGGGCGTTGCACACGCTGCCAGCACAGTCGCTGCTTGTCCGTTGCAGAGCTCCACGCTCTCATGGCAGGTTTTCACACTGGAAAAATCTGGTATGTGTGCGACTGAAACATTTTTAAAAAATTGGGTCTGCGTTGTGCTGTCTGTGTTCATCGGATCTGATGTTTTCCTGAGTGCCGTGTGCTTGTCTTGCTCCAACTTCTTGTGCTTGTTTGAAATTTCAGTTGTTTTTTTTTAATTTGTCTTATTATTTATTCTGTGAAACACCGATTCCTTTAATAGGTTCTCTTTGGTTGTTTGTATTTTTCATTTAATTCATTAAGATGAGTAGTTCATCTTCAGCAGGTTGAGAAGAGAATGCTTTTGTTGACAGCTTTGTGTTCCCATGCAGAATAAATATAAAGAAAATTACCAGAACCACATGAGAGGCCACTATGAAGGAGTTGGTATGGACAGACGGACTCTCCATGCCATGAAAGTTGGAAGTCTGGCAAGCAACGTGAGTCCCTTTGTGAAGGGCCTGGAGGCCCCGGGGATCAGTCAGAGTGGAAAGGGGCGGGGCACAAGGAATTCAGCCAATTCATTTCAGCTCCCCCTTTAAAAAGTAAGTCAGCTTTCTGTTATGTAAAGACTGACACGTAAGAGTTTCTAAATGTGAACCCATACAACTAAAACTAGGTAAAATCCTTGACATTTTTCAACAGCTTCAGTCTATTTATCTCAGCTTTCTCTGGTTTGACCAGTAGTCAGATCCATTGGGATTGATCCAGTGTGAGAACAACTTTCAGTTCCTGAAAGATAAGGAGAAATGGATGAGTATAATTCTTATTGGAAATTCCTCAAATTTCCAAAGCTTTGGGGATTTACTTGGGGTTTGTCAGTCCCTTGGGTGGTTGGTTGGTCCATTCATTTATTCCATCGTAGTGTTCATTGAAGACCTCTTGCTCATCGAAGGCACTAGTCTTCAGAACACACCGAGTCCCTGGCTTCACCACAGCCTGTAATCCACTACTCTAACCTTGGCTTTGGCAATTCAGTTTATAGGTTTGCAAATGCCAACTTGTAAATCTTAGAGGTAAAAGACACTTACAAAAAAAACCAATTTCACTATTAAAACCTACAAATGTCAAATTTCCTCTGCTTGAGAATGTCAAACTTGATCTTTAGAAAAACATTTAAAACACTGTGAAGACTCTTTTCATTGATCTTTCTGGGGGTTAGCCAAGAAGCTCTTCCATTGTATATTCCAGAGCAAATGCTTCTTTTTAACAAAAACTACAAGGGCTTCCATACTTAATAAGAGATAAAAGAAATGTGCTAGAGATGGAAGTGAATGAATTTTGGATTAATTAAGAAGAAGAATTCAAATTAATTAAAGGCAAAGTGTGAACATAATTTAATTTCCCTTGGAGGTGATGAAACTGAATTAATTTTGTTTCTGGTTACCTTAAAAAAAATACTTCCGATGACATTCACACAAGGTTGAAAGAAAGTGGGGGCTAATTTCTCTTTTCTTGTTCTTTGTCTTTCAGATCGCCTACAAAGCCGATTACAAACACGATGTGGTTGACTACAACTACCCGGCCACTCTTACCCCTTCCTACCAGACGGTCGTGAAGCTTGTCCCACTGAAAGACGTAAGTCCTCTTCCAACAGCCCTTTCTGCTCCCCTCTTATCCCTTCTCTCCTGTCGAGTGATTCTTAGGCAGTGAGATGGTAAGAAACAAGATAGAAGGGACTGAGAAAGACACCCTCCGTTTCACTGGGAAGTCCATTTATGTGTGTTTGGACACTCTTAGGTTTCCCATATAAGGTGGGGACAACTCTGATTTCACCTTGAAAATAACCTGCGGTTCAGTGTCTCCTCTTAGAGTTTGGTGGACTGTGTCCACTGCTGAGCCCATTTAAGTAAGTGTTCCTTAGCAATGATGACATTAAAAAAAAAAGTTTTGGAGTGTGGTATGTTTAAGGACCGAAGGAAGTAAAATAAAATGGACATAAGTTGAGAGGAAGTGGTAATGATATTTTCTTTTCCTTAGGAGCACTTGGGAAATATGTATGGAATAATATGTAACTCTTAATTATGACATCAATGATTTTCTTTCTAGTTGGCTTGTCCCAAATGAAATAGGCATAATTAAATAAATTTATTTTCTAATGATAAGAATTTTACTACATGTTAATTACAGAAAATATGGAAAAGTACAAAGAAAAAGATAAAGTCATTTATCTTTTAAACAGTACTGAAGATGGTTTATAACTGAGTTGGGATCATAGTGATTTGTCAGTGGAGGCTCTAATGAATAATAACTGCCCTGTGCTACTCTCCTGCACGTTTCTTTGGGGTCAGAACAACTCCGATAGTCGACCTGGGTTTTGCTGTTGGCAGGCAGGTCTCCACATTGCTCTCTCTTTTGCCCGGTCGGAGCAGTGTTGGCTGCAGTTGGGTATCTCCCGTGTCTAACACAGTTGGCAGGACAGTGGAGGACAGTCGTTGGCAAATGAGAGTTTACTGGATGACAGGGGCTATGAAACATGAAATAAAGGGACGGGAGGTAGGGGAATATAAATGGCCTACACTTTGCTTCTCTTTTGCTTGGGAAGTTTGGTTGGGTTGACTTGCCCATCTCACCTTAGTGAAACCCAGGCTGGAACCTGACTACCAGCGCTACTTCCTTTTGTTTGGGGCTGCATATATTACCTGGGAAATGTGAGGATCAGGAGCATTTCATTAAAATTCGACTGTCTGCATTAGAAATCAGCAGAGGTAGGTTCTGATGGGTAGCCCATGAGACAGAGCCAGACAGAAGAGCTATTGTATTTGGCCACACAGTGTTTAAAGAAAATTGGACCAATATATAACAATTGTAAGAGTTCACATACAAATTTATATTTTTACCTTTTTTTTTTTTTAATTTGAAAAATTGGGCAACTCTAGGAACTGTGTCCTAGTTCCTGCACAGCAGCGATTGGCTGGGAATGAGTGGCGGCTGCTCTTTGTCATCCTATTCTTACCTTCCGGGCTCCCCGTGATTTTGAGTTTACCACCCCCATGTAGGGGCTTTGGTGTTCAGGAAGTTAGGGGAATCCTCTACAAGAATATCTGTGGTTTCTCTGTCTGTCTGGTCATCGTAAATGTGGTCAAATAGCTATGACATTAAACAAACAAGCACAGTCCTGGACGAGCGAGCATTCCCTTCAGGGGGAGTCTGTCAGCACTAGGAACGTCACAGGGAGACTCGATGCTCAGCAAAGAGCGCTTACCGAAAGTGGACGGAAGCCCCGGCCGAGCATCTGTGATGCTGCAAAGGTGTGGTTAATCACAGAGACTCGTGATTACGTCCAGCAGAGGGAAGTAATTTTGCTCTGCCACACACTTAATGCAGAATTATTGGGAAGGAATATGCCATTTAAAAAATATAATTGTGTGATCTTTTATCGTGCATAATTCTGAATTCTAATAGGCTCTTTAGTATGAGATGATAATTTTTCTCTCTGAATTAATGCATTAGGAAGCCACTGTTCTCCAATCTCATTAATAGTTGACACTGAAGTAACTTTACATTTCCTAGTTTTCCCTTCTTCATATCCCATGCCCAAACTCAGAATGTGCAAAACCTTTTCTCTTTGAATTATTACCTAAAAAGCCCAAAGTGATGCTGCCTTTTATCACTAAGTCCAACAAAATACTCTGTGGCCTAGTGTCAGGGACACTGTTTTTCCCAGATTCTGTTCTCGAAGTTAATTTGTAAGTCGCTGGTTTGCGCCTGGAGCACCTGTCCCTGTCTAGACAATGCTGGATCTGGCTAGGGGAGCCCCTCTTCCAGCTGTGAAAGAGCAAGTAATCGTTCTAAGCACACAGCTTTGGCACTGCACGCTTCTAGTATGTAGCTTGAGAACCTCTTTGTGGGGCTGAGTGCTGGGATCTGCCAGGCTCAAGGCAAGTGCTTTTTGACTTGAAAAGAATGGAGCGAGTACAAGGAAGAGGTAGAGTAGACACACTGGCCCAGTTGGTCTAATTCACTTGGGTCACTGGGTTTTAAAAATATTGAACCATTGGCTAGCATTTACAAATTATAAGATTTTATATAATAACATGGATTTCTGGTTTCTTTGGAATAATGGGAAAACCTGGCCACTCTGCTCCACGTTAATGCACCATTACTATCTCTTAGAGCTGAGTTGCAGCTGCTGTCCTTTGCCACATTCCTCACCACTCCTTACTGCTTCCCCCCAAACAGCCACCCAGCTTCATTGAGCCTGGACTAGTGTTTCGTGTGTATCCAGCTAGTAGTGTGTTTGGGGCGTCACCCAGGGAGGTGACAGTAGGAGGTAGCAGCAGGCAGATAGAATGGCAAAGGCATCAGACTTGAGTTTAGACAGACAGGGAATGGTAGGAAAGTGCAAGCATGGGCCCCTGTAAAGTATGGGGTGCTGGGGGGGGTCATTGCATGGGAGTAAAGAAGGATGCTAAGTATTGCCATACAGCTTGAATTATTGTAAAGTGACCTCGTGCATATGTTTTCAGTGGGAATGCTCGAGGAATAGAATTGTGGGGACTTAGGGTTCGCGTGTGTGCAAAACTGCCACAGTTTCCCTAAGTGCTGTGTCAGCAGTGTTCTGGGAGTTCCCATAGCTCTGCATCCTCGCCGACCCTTGCACTGGCCTCAGTTTAAATTTTTGTTCTTGAGACAAGTGGGGAGGGGTATCTCATTGCAGTTTAAATATGCATTTGTCTGATTAACAGTGTGGATGAGCACCTTCCCTCACGTTCGCTGGCCACTGAGTCGACCTCTTTTATCGCCTGCCTGTTCAAGTCGCTCACTCTTCAATGTACTGTTTTTCTCTGTGCATCCGTTTTTCTCTGAGTGTCTGTTGGTCTCCAGTTGGAGTCTTTGATTCTTTTTCCTAGTAATTTGAGAATCTCTGCTCTGTTAGACTTAAGCAGAGGGGCCTAAGCAAATCTTAGAGACAAGTGCAAGTACATCTTCCTGTGCCTCTTTTTACCCAGGTCAACTACAGGCAAAGCATCGACAAGTTGAAGTACAGCTCGGTGACCAACACCCCTCAGATTGTTCAAGCCAAAATCAACGCCCAGCAGCTGAGCCATGTAAGTGACCTGACATGTTCAGCGGGACGTGAGTGACTCGTGGTTGCTTTGTGATCTCTGGATATCTGGCTCCCCGAGGATTTGACTTTCATTAATGATGACATTTGTCTCATTACAACTAGGAAATGCCCCACTTTACTTAAATGTTTTATTCTGGAAAATTTCAAATACATTCAAAAGTAAAAAAGAATAGTGTAATGCATTCCCAGGTACCCATCACCCTTCTTCACTGCCTGTCAGGCCTGGCCAGTCTTGTTTTATCTTTATGCCCATCCTCTCTCTCTTCCTCCCATGTTAAGGTTTTGAAAAAGATCCCAGGTAGCCTGTAATTTAATCTATAAATATTTTAGTATGAATCTCTAAGAGAGAAAAAAAGTTTATAATGTGTCACACCAAAAAACTAACAGTAATTCTTAACATCACCAATGTTAATTAGCAGTCAACATTTCAGTTGTCTCATAGGTTATAATTTTTTTACAGTTTGTTTGAATCAGAATCCAGATAAGGTCCACACTTTGATTGGTTGGACCTTATTAAAGTCCACACTGTGATTCGTTGATCTGTATTTAAGAACAGTCTTAAGTGTTCATCTTTAAGTGTTTTTTTTTAATCTCTTCTCTTGCAAATTGTTTGTTGAAGAAACTGGATTGTTTATCCTGTAGCATTTCCTGCAGTCTGTGAGCTTTGCCGACTGCATCCCAGTGTCGACTTCACGTGCTGCTCTGGCCTCCAGATGTCCTGTTGAATAGCAGTTGGGCCGATAGCCACAGTCAGGTTCAGGTTTAATTTGGGGGCAAGGCTGCTTCTCAGATGGTGCTGTATTTTCCATCGGGAATCACATAATGTCTGGTTGGCTCTTTCCTTGTGATTTAAAATGGCTTTTTTTCCCAACATGCCGGACATTTGATAATGATTCATTGGGTATCCATCATGCAGGCAGCAAGATGTTCTTCAGCAGGGAGGCAAGATAAAAAACTAAGTTCCATCCCTTCAAGTGCTTCAAAGGAGAGGTGGTGAGGTAGCCACAGGGAAATCCTTTGCAAACTCATACTTTGAGTTCCTCTGAGTTGTTTTACTTTTCATTTGGCATCTTCAATCTGTTCATTTAAAACATTCATACAATTATAGGCGCCCTTGCACAGGCCTTTTCCAGAAACCCCTTTTCTGCTATGAGTCTCAGGGGAAAGTGAAAAAGGATGTCCTCGTCAAAATTCTTCTTCTGCCCATGTAAACACCTTGCGTATACCTTGCGGGTTTATTTTAAATCCAATAGGTGAATTACCGTGCTGACTATGAGAAAAATAAGTTGAATTACACCTTGCCCCAGGACGCACCTCAGCTGACGAAGGCCAAAACCAACGCCGAGCTCTTTAGTGAGGTAAGCAGGCTGCGGGGCTGAGTGAGGTGGAGGCTACACACCCCGGTGGGCGGGGTGGGGTGGGGGGACCAGGCCTGACGAGCTGGGACTGCTCTGCTCATGAGAGGGGTTCATTCACGGCCCCCACCATGTTACAATCTCTAATGTGTCTGCCTCACAACACATGGTAGTTCCCTGGGGATAAATGAGTCATAGCAAGTTCATTGTCATCCCATGAGCATGTGCGCAGTATGAACACGAACACACACACGCCATCAACAACATATCATCATCATCATCATCATCATCATCATCACATCCTGGTGACTTCTAGCTGGAACCTTGCTTGGGGGAGAAAGTTTAAGTTTTAAAATAGGTGTTAATCACCAGATTATTCCTGGAGTCACAAAAAAGCTAATGGGCTAGGATTAGGCTTCTTATTCTAGATTTCTAGATGGGATTTGTGGTGCAAAAGAAGAAAAAAGAAGGAACTAATGTTTGTTGAATACTTGTTTGATGCTGGGCACTGGGGTGAGCAATTTATGTATGGAATTATCCAGTGGTCATAACCCCCATTGTAGGGGCATGGTGGCCTGGGCTTTGGTGTCAGACGGACCTAGGTCAGATATTGGCACTGCTATTTTTAGTCCGTGACCCTACATGAGGTCTTAATGTCTCTGAGCCTCACAGGCCTCCTGCCAAGACTTAGTTGATGAGTGGAAGACACTTAGGAAAGGGCCGGTAAACAGTAGGTGCTATTGCCATGGCTATTGCCATATCAATATCAATAACTTATCTGTATGTTGCATTTTACTGCCTTAAGATCTGTCTTCATATACTACGTCCAGTTTATTCTCACATCAACTCTGAGACAGATAATAGCATATTCCTTTTGCACACGATAAGTTAAGGCATAAAGAGGTAAAGTAATTGGCCCGAGGTCACGTGATCAGGAAACAACAGACGCAGGATGAATGCGAGGGTCTTCTCTTTGTCCTTCCATTGCCACTGCGCAGCACGGCTCAACGGCTCAGGACTCAACCAACTGTGTTATAGTTGCAACAATCATTTTGATAATAACACCAAGTTTCTGGTCTGTAGACAGATGAAGACACCAACTTCACTGTTTTGGTTTTTTTTTTTTAACTTAAATTTTTGGCAGGAATATGGATAGCAACTCTGAACTCACCTGTGTCTTTGTTTGTCAGATTAAGTACAAAGAAGGCTGGGAGAAGTCCAAGGGGAAAGGATTTGAAATGAAGTTGGATGCCATGTCTCTGCTGGCTGCCAAAGCCTCCGGAGAGCTTGCTAGCAATGTAGGTTTCCTCTCATTAACTCAGAAATGCATAGGAAACGGTTCCCGTGAAATGCCAGTGGTCCCGCAGAAAAAATAATGACTGTTAACGTCATAAACATCACAATCCTTTCATCTTCCAGGAGCTAAAGACTGGGAGGTGTTTCTGTAGACTTGTTCCCCTTGCACTTGTGAAAACCAGAACCCCTGAGATGGCGAAGTTTCTTTCTCCCTCATAGTAGACTTTCTTCTTTCTCTCAAGATTAAATACAGAGAAGAATATGAAAAAAACAAAGGCAAAGTCATGGGAACTACAGACTCCAGGCTTCTTCACTCACTGCAGGTTGCCAAGATGAGCAGCGAGGTACATTCCTTTCCACCGCCCCCCGCCACCCTTTGCTTAGAGTTGTGTTACTTTAAAGTTTTTCCTGGGTCTCCTTCACCTGGGACTCTTACCTTTCTGTTGACTTCCACCTATGATTTCTTTCCTGGCTTGCATGAGAAGTTTGTTCCATTTCTTTATTTAGCCAAAGCATACTATGCTTTTAAAATAGTTGAGGAGTGTGTCCCTCTAAGGGTGACCAGCATCTCCTGGCGAAGGTACAAAGGTGTTCAGCCACATTTATTCATTCTACAGATGTTTACCAAACAACTATTATGGGTAAGATCCTGTGTGAGAAACTGGAGCTACAAGAATTAACAGGTTCCTCCCTAATGGAGCTTAATTCCACTGGGAGGGTTAGACAGTAGGCACCCTGTTTATTGTGGCAATATCCTAGATGAATCCTGTGGTCACAAACATCTGTGATAGTCAAAATATTTAGCAAAGAATGGGGGCATCCAGGCTCCAACCCATCAAAATGATGTTCCTCATAAACAACTGTATTAATGGCTGGAGGGTAACCGTGGGAAATGTCACTTACCAAAATCCTATGGAGAAGGTGAGTTCTGCTAGCAAGGACAGACGTGGTTGCTAATCAGATCTTCCCTGCCAATACTGAACAGTTAAAAAGGACACGTGAGTATCAGGTTTCTGCTGTACAATCGCCTGCTCCAGCTGTGAGGTCAGCTTACACTGCCCTGTGGTGCAGTCAGACATAATTACCTGGTGAGCCATTCAGGAGCCACGGCTTGGGTAGAATAAGAGGGTTGGCGTCGGAGTCGCCATTTTGGATGTGCCTATAGAACAAGTCCTTTGAAGTGTGTAGTTGTGAAGCATACAGAGACATTGAAAATTTGGCTTCACTTTAACTAGAGAACAAAATGGTATTTCATATTTGCAGTTGGGACACCTAGGGCCAAAAAGATGTATCTTGCCTGAGGTCACATAGTCGTCAGTGGTAGTGGTGGAGGACTAGAGAGTTAGAACCTCGAACTCGTACTGACTGGCACCATACTACTGTTACTGTAGCGCACTCCCTTTCCCCACCACCACACCATCAACATCATCAGCAGCAGCAGCAGCATCACCACCATTATAACCACTGTCATCACCATCACCATCATTCCATTCGCCAACCTCATCATCACCATTATCAACATCACCATGACCACCATGACCACCATCATCACCATCACATCATTATCATCACCAATACCGTTATTACCACCATTGTCATTGCCAGCCTCATTGCTAACATTTATCAAGTGTTTTCTATACTCCAGTCCCTGCACCAAGCAAGTATCACCTGCTATTTTATTTACTTATCACAAGTGTCCCCTGAGTAAAATGAGCCCTTAGAGAGGTCATGTAACTTCTCAGAGATCATCCAGGTGGCAGAGGACAGGGGAGGTTTGAACTCAGGCTACATAGCGCTGGCTCTAGAGCCTAAGTTTTTTTTCTACCTTTTAATACCTCTATAGAAACCATGGGTAGAGTGTTTGCCTCCTGGGGTAGCCAGGTAAAATGATTTAGCACTGAAAGGAGGCATTCCTTCCAGAGACAAAGTAGCATGGGACCTCAGCTCCCTGACACTGCAACCTTACAGAGCCAGAATCTGGGTCACTTTTCTCACACATGGGTGCCATTGCCCAGAGTGCCAATTGCTCATGAAAATATAGGCTTCTTTCCTGTGTTTTCACATCACTCCTGCAAACACAGGCTTCAAGTAATGGGGCTTGTTTTGGTACATTCAAGGTTGAATACAAGAAAGGCTTTGAAGAGAGTAAGACGCACTTCCACCTGCCCATGGACATGGTGAACATTAGGCATGCTAAGAAGGCTCAAGCTCTGGCCAGTGACCTGGACTACAGGAAAAAACTGCACGAATACACCGTTCTGCCTGAAGACATGAAGACTCAGTGGGCCAAGAAAGCCTATGGGCTCCAGAGCGAGGTGAGCCCTGACTCACTGATGGTTCTCCTGTGCATCTCTTGTGGGCGATCCAGTGATTTGAGCCTGTGCATGAGTCCATTCCATAACTAAGAGGACTAGGAAGAACTGCTGGGGATGTTCCAGGCCCAGGGAGGATGGAGGGGTAGGTAGAGATAGATTCAACAGAGACAATGGGGACTAGAGGATGGAGGACAGGGGCTCAGAGCCATGGTGAAGGTCAAGATGAGCAAAGAGGAATCAAATGTTGAAAATGGTAAGTAAATCTTGGAAATTTAGCAGCTTAGAGGTTGGAAGGTAAGGTCCCTGATCAAAAAGCCTGAAAAGCCCACTTTTTGGTTAGGGTATGATGTTTCATTGCTGAAGTAGATCATTCTCTTCTGGTTACAAAGTGGGCCCCGTGGCTTCCCTACCAAGGCAGAGTTCTGCCTGATTACAAAAGAGTAGGGAGCAGTTCTTCTAGGAAGATGAGTGCAGGAGCAAGGAGTTTCCTTACTCTCCCCTCCACGTTGCCCAGTCTGCATCCAGGCATCTCTCAGAGCTCGGCTTTTCTCTTGCAGCTGCAGTACAAAGCTGACCTGGCCTGGATGAAAGGCGTGGGGTGGCTGACCGAGGGCAGTCTCAATTTGGAACAGGCCAAGAAGGCCGGACAGCTGGTCAGCGAGGTAACCTAAGCTGAGGCCCCTGGCTTCCAGTAGTGGTCTTTTTCTCTGAGTCTCCCTCCCCAACCCCCAAGGTTATTTGGGGTGCGATTCACAGGAGTCCTTTATTCTGTGCCTGTAGCACACCTGAACTAATCTTCCACATCCTTACATTTCCTGGGGAAAGGTATGCGTAAGAAGCCTACCAATTTATTTTAAGTAGAAGATGTATCGAAAGAATAGTCCAGAAGGGTTATAATGCACAGTCAGTTAGCACGAGGAAGCATGTGTTTGTGATGTAGGACTATGTGATTACTTCCGAGTTAGAGTATGTTATTTGGAGGCCAGCATTCTCATGATGCCCTTGCCTTAAATTCACTGCAGACTTTGAGCAAGTCATTCAACCCTTCCCATCCTCTTTCACACAAAAATGGGAAGGCTGGACAGGCTACCCTCTAAAGTCCCTGTGGCTCCAAGCCTGCTTCTCTTTGTGCCCTATAAAGATGGCTTTGGCAGCAGGCAGAGGAGGACTTTTAAAGGGCATTTAATTTGGAAACGTGACTATTTCAGGATCTTTGTTTGGGATCTTCGAAGAGGATTCTTGTGTCAGGGCCAGGAAGGCTGAGCCAGCATCTCTCTTGCAAATGGTAATAATAGTGATAGTCACAGCTGCCAGTCTGGACTGATAAGTATGTAGTCTTTGCTGTCATTTATTGACCACTTTGAGTGTGTTACATACATATCGCTCATTTATTGCTCACAATAGTCCTAGGTGAGTGACACTATTATTATCTTATTTATATCCCATTTTATATGCGAGGCAAGTGAGACTTAAAGTCCCACTTCCAGGAAGCAGCATAGCTGGCAACTATCTCAAGTGTTCGGTCCAATGCCTCAGCTCTTGACCAATAAGCAAAATTGTACCCCCAAAGCACATTTTATAATATATTCTTATTTTCCTACTACAGTCATCCTTCTCTCGGACAGACATGTTTATGGCTGGGATGTATAAATAAGGAAGGCAGAGAAAAGAGAATAACCCTTTAGGGGTCCTATTACTTAGTTCTTTGAGATCAGCTAAAATACAAGGGGAGTAACCAAAGCCCCATTGGTCTGGGACAGGGATATGGTGAGGGGCCCCAATCAGCCTTAGGAATGAATTCAGCCTGCGGAGTGTTCATTTCTATCTCACTTCCTGTGCCTACTAATTGTTAAATTCCTTGAGGGCCATATAGATACCATCTCCTTCACCTTTTTCATGTCCTTGCTGTGCCCTGTACAATGTGGATTCTTGGCTCCTCAATGAGTACTTTGGCCAACGTGGTAGAGTCTGGGATGAGTGGGAATTTACAACTATGGAAGGGCAGCATGACTTCCTTCAATTATGTGGGAAAGTTTTCCACTCATCACACTGGGAGTAGAAAGGAAATTGCAAGAGTCTCTGAAATATTTGCTCTGGAATTTTATTTTCCTAAGGGGAGGTTATTTGCAGTTTTTAATATTCCAGTCACTCTTTGAGGTTCAGCTGGTACCTGTAACCTTCTTGCCGACAGCCCCGGGGGTTTTGCTGATCTCTGATCTCCCTACCGCGTGAAGCTTTTGCTTCAACAACCCAACCTCAGCGGCCACCTTTCCCACCCACTTTGGCAACTCCGATGGGAGAGCCAGAAGAACTAACCTCCGGGAAGGACAAGAAGTGCCTGTTGTGGGGTGTGGGGGTCAGAATGAGCACATTTGAAATTTTTCCAATTACTCTGTGGCTGGGAGATAGGCACACTATGAGGACAAGACCTCAGTGACCCAGAACACTAAGAAACAGCGAGATTGAATCCACCTCTATAGCTCCTGCTGCTTCCCCTCCTTAGAGCAGATGTTTCCTCGATAATCATGATGGTGCCATGAGTATGGTGATGGCTAATGTTGTGAGCGCTTACTTGGCTCATGGACGGTGCCCATAGAAAGCATGGCGTTGAAGTCTCCACCCACACCCCCCCCCCGCCCCGCCCAGAGTGAGGCAGCTTCTCTTCACTCTGCATTGTACCGTCAGAGCACAGGTGGCTTAGATGATTAAGTGACGCACCCAAGGTCATGAAGCTGGAAGGCAATGGAGGTGAGATTCGGACTTTGGTCTTTATGACTGTGAAGTCCACGTTCCCTACACCTCACTCTCCTGGGTCAGATATAGATTTATAAAATGGGCACATTTCAGGGCACCCAGTGAAATGCAGGATTTAAAGTCAAGTCCCCTCTCAATAGTAGCAACTAAAACTATCTCAGCGGAGCAGGCAGTGTTGGGTCTGCATGGTCCTGTTTAAGCTGCAGGACCAGCCAGACTATTCTCCTCAAGGAAATGCTCGGGCCACAGAAAGTTCACATGTGGCTGTGTGTGCACGTGTGATCCTAGCACTATGGTGTCCCTTTTTCTTCGGAAACAGAAAAACTACAGGCAGAGGGTGGATGAGCTGAAGTTCACCAGTGTGGCCAACAGCTCCCAGATGGAGCACGCCAAGAAGAGCCAGGAGCTGCAGAGCGGGGTGAGTCCTGGGCTGCCCTTTCCCCACCGCGCTGCCGTGTCATGGGCCTGGGGGCCTCTGAGGACAACAGCAGGTGCTGTCCAGGCATGACCCAGGAACCAGCGAGGAACCGTCCCTTTAAATAGGCTGGACCCAGCTTTCTGCAGGCTTCCAGGCTGTCCGTGGGAACTGGACACCAGGCCTCCCTGCCTCACACATCGCTTCTCCCCAGTTGTTGGGGATAGATTTGATTCCTTTCAGCTTTCATCACTAGTTCCTTCTTTCGTCTTCTTTCTCCCTCCTTCTATCTCTCATCAGAGGGATAGAATCCCAAAGCCAGTAGAGAATTATCTTGGGGGACTATGACATTTGCTCATAGGTTGTGTGCATCCCGTGCCCACGTGAGCTCACGTGTGGGGGGCAGAGCAGAGAAACTCACTTATGTTATTTACATGTCAGTGTCCAACACTTGCTGTGCACTCGCACCGAGCAGGTACCGTGGTTGCTACAGTCTGGTCTGGACCTTCTTAGCTTTCCCTGCTAAAGGTCCAGGCCCACCTGCCAGAAAGGGTGTAATTAGCATAAGGAGTCAGTGGAAGGCCGCTGTTTGGAAACTCCAGTGGGGGGTGAGGAAAAGGGAGAGAGAAAGAACGAGAGTGGAGATGTTCACTCACGTCCTTTTGGTCGTGGCTCACTTTCCAGGTGTCAGAGCCTAGGAATGCATCAGGACTGATTATGGGGCTGCGGGAGGCAGAGCGTGCTCCCTAGATTTCCTGTTTGGGGGGTCTATGCTCATTTGTGCTCTCTGGCGGGTTCTTTTTTGAGGCTGTGGACAGTGTAGGTGAGAACAGCTTGGGAGATCAATTTCTTCTCAGGGGAAAGGTGGGAGAACGAAAACCTAGGAGAGGTTTCGGGTTGGTGCTCTGGCCACATTCTTCTCTCAACCCCTCCCTGCTGCTTCTCCTTCTCCTGTCATCTCTCCTGCCTTAAGTCTCTTGACTGTGTCCTGCCGGCCACTGCCTGGTCTGGGCGCTTTTGCAATGGACTTCCCAGGCAAGGCCCCGAAGAGCCAGACAGACATGAAGATCCATGAGTGATGCCACACCACCCGTCCACCTGCCGCCTGCTCCTGACCCAGTTCTCTCCCCACAGGTGACGTACAAGGCGGGACATGAGCAGTCCCTCCACCAGTACAGCATCAGCAAGGACGAGCCTCTCTTCTTGCAGGCCCGAGCCAATGCCGCCAATCTCAGCGAGGTACAGTGTGTGGACCCGCTTCCCTGGGTAGGCTCCTGGACCACAAACCCAGGCAGCCATGTTGGTGTGTCAGCTCAGATCACAAACATCTGGTCATTGGAAACAGCTCGTCTAGCAGAGCTTGTTGCTGGCCAGTGTCTTATGGGGAGGACAGCCTTGAGCCCCTGGTAGGAGGCAGGGGTTATCCTGGGGTCAGAGTGGAAAGAGCTTAAGAGTACTGTCATAGGGGAGGGAGGGAGAGCTTGGATATTTGCTCCAAACTGCCTGGTTTGACCCCTGGCTCTGCTGCTTACTAGGTGTGTGACTTTGGGCAAATTCTTTGCTCTCTGTTGTCCAATTGGTAAAATGAAGGTAATACTTGTCCCTTCCTCACTGGGTTGTCACGAGGCTTCAATGAGCTAAGAGGCAGAAAGCACTCAGAAGACTGTGCACAGGGTGGCTTTACTCTTCAACGCAGAATAGGCATCGTCCCAGTTTCCCCATTTGTGTCTCCTGAGGAGGGGCCTTCCACTCAGCTCCCGGGTCTTTGGGGCCTTGAGCTGATGAATGGGTAGAGGAAGGAATTAGAAGAAGCGGCAGAGGCCGAATTGATTCACACATAGAAAGGCAGAGGAGACTTCTAGAAGAAAGAACTTGAAATCTGGAGGTGAAGGCAGAACAGGAAATAGGAGAAGCGAGGAAAGGACCCAGGCAGGGGGACTGGAGGCTGGGTGGGGCAGAGGAGAAGAGAGTGCAGCTGGGCGGCGGCCGGGCTGCGTGGGGGTGCGGACAGAGCTGGAGAACACTTTCCAGAGGGTTTCTGCGTGTTGCACCACGTTCCTCCACCGTTGGCATGTCCGAAGCTCCCACGAAGACTCCCAGTATTTTTCGAGGCTTCTGGAGTCCCATTTCTGCTTCCTTTGATTGAAACCACATGTCTCAAGAGGCCTTCAGGCAGGAGCGAGAAGGCCTGGCAGTACTCAGGCTGCAGGGTTTCTGTGGCCTGGGGTTTCGGGGGAAGACATGATGGGTGTCTGTCTGCTAGAGAGGTCATTACAGAGAGTAGGGGACCCCCTCACGTGGGCGTGACCTCTCTTCTCCCCAACCCCCTCAGAAACTGTATAAGAGCAGCTGGGAAGACCAGAAGGCAAAAGGGTTTGAGCTGCGTCTTGACTCCTTGGCCTTCTTGACAGCCAAAGCCAGGAGGGACCTGGCCAGCGAGGTGAGTCAGCGCATGGCATGTGTGACTCCACGGATCCTGCCGCTTCTGTGGGATGGACACCACCTGTAGGATATGTTGTGTGTATATTATATAATATATGACTATGTACTTATATTGTGTATGAGAGAGAGAGACATCAGCTCTACTAAACAGTGGCTTGGTGATGCGGCTGATTTTCACTCCGACACAAGCTCCTCGTCTTACCAGCGGGTAACATTTTACAAACCAGCTCTGCTCGGCAGATGTGCTCCGAGAGGCACAGGTTTATACCACGCCCGGCTCGGAGTACGTGTTCAATAAATGGTGACAGATAGTGATGCGGCTGTTGTCCTTGGCAGCGGGGAGAGAGCCCAAGTGTCCTGATGGCCATGGCAATGACAAGGTTAAAAATGATGCACTGGTATCCTGTTACACTTTTTAAAGCATTTCCATGTTGATTCTTTCTTCTGATCCTCATTACTCTTGGCCTAGTGCCTGCTCCCTTTGGCTCCCCATACTCCTAAATGTTCAGGGGTGCCAGTTGTTTTTTAATTTGAGCTCCCTTCTCAAACAGCTGTTGTATTTGGATATTATGTGTCTTTTTCATTTCATGACTACTTTTTATTTATAACGTTCTCCCTAATACCAAAAAAGGATTTTAAAGTGACTTTCAGGAAAGCAATAGGCCACTTTAAAGTAACTCCAGGAAGAGTGATGGCAAGTAATATAGACAAAGGTGGAATTTCACCAGGAAATTGGGAAAGACTATTCTATAGCTGAGCATTCTGTGACTCTGAGCTTCCTGGCAGCCAAGGCGAAAGGGAAATGATGAGCAGTAATATTTAATTTCACTATCTGATGAAACATTCAAAGTTTTGATGGCACCAATACTATTAGGATCCTATTGCATGGCCTTGTTTTAACTTTTGTGCCTGTTGCTGGAAATGTCGCAATTTCTTTAGGAGACTCTGGTCTACCCTAGCTCTCTTCCTATCATCTAGGTGAAGTATAAGGAGGATTATGAGAGGTCCAGAGGGAAGCTCATCGGGGCCAGGGATGCCCAGGGAGACGCGCAAATGAGCCACTCGCTGCAGATGTCCAAGCTGCAGAGCGAACTGGAGTACAAAAAGGGATTCGAGGACTCCAAGTCCCAGTGCCATGTCTCCCTGGACATGGTCCACCTTGTGCACGCCCGCAAGGCTCAGCATTTGGCCACCGACATAGGCTACAAGACGGCATCGCATTGCTTTACAGCTTTGCCCACAGACATGAAGGTGGAATGGGCCAAGAAGGCTTACAGTTTGCAGAGCGATGTAAGCTCCGTGTGTGTGTGTGCATGCACACTAGTGTTGGTGCAAGGGTTTCCCAGATCCTTCAACATGACAGTTTATACTTACGGGGTACCTGTTGCCAGGTCCTGAGGTGGGAACATTTTAGCCTCCTTGTGATTCATCTCTTATTCAAGTTATGCCCATTATAAATTCTATACGACTAAACGGATAATTATAAAGCTGCTTTTTTGTTCTCAGAGTTCTGTTCTGCATACGTTTGCCATATTTCTTTTTATTGTCAGAGGAAAATGAATTCGTGACCTTCTTAGCCGTGGCCTCCTGTAGGAGTCCATCTCTGACGCTCATTCCAGCGTTAGTGGTCCCTATTTTTAGAATGATCAGCTCACGAATCAACAGCCCTCTCCCCTTTTCCTTATATTATCTGTCTGGTTCTATTTCCTTTTGTTTTTGGTTGACTCTGGTACAAGAAAGTGGGTGGACTGAAAAGGTAGGTCAGCAGATGCCAGCTGGATACCCAGGGTACATGTAGACACCCTTGCAGGTAGAGCTGTTTCAGGATGGACAGGGGATATGCTAGGTGTAGAGACGTGTCCATTTAATGGCTTTCCAGCAAAACCACTCCATCAATAGCAAGTAAAGAAATGAGAAACCCACCCCCACCTTCCTGCAGCACCAAGGTGAGGTGCGAGGCAGGCATGGGCTGCATGGAAAGCTTCGGATGTCTTCTGAAATTCCCTCAAATAGCTCCCCACCTGGCTTCTGTTGTGAATTCTCATTTTCTTCTCCCCTGCATGTCATTTTAAACAAGAAACTGGGGAAAGCAGACACCGAGTTTGTTCCTTTTTCCGAGGTAGACATGAGTCCCTAATGAGGGACAAGGCTGATTCAGCCCCCCTCTCCACCCCCAGTAGCGTTGGGTGGGGCCTGAAGTCGCCATCGCATGAACCAGCTCCAATTAAAGGGGAAATTAATTTACCATTTGGAGCCTTACCTGTGATGGTGCAGGAAAGGATAAGACAAAGGCGGCATCTCATTTGACTCAGCTGCCACCAAGGCAGCACCGGGAGCTGTTAATAGCCCTTTAAATGTCTGCACACCAACAATGGCCTGCCTTTTCTTTTTCTTTTTCTTTTTCTTTTTTCTTTCTTTTTTTTTCCTTTCTCCTTTGTCAGAACCAATACAGGGCAGATGTGAAGTGGATGAAAGGCGCAGGCTGGGTCGCCACCGGGTCATTAAATGTGGAGCAGGCGAAGAAGGCAGGAGAACTCATTAGCGAGGTGAGATTTCCTGATGGCGTGCGACAGGCCCGCCTGCGTCAGGCGTGTGGCATTTCTGTATAAAATTAAAATAATTTCCACTCAAAAGGCAAAGCTACATGAAAGACCTCAACCCCCCAGACTGGGGCTGGTAATTAGAGAGAAACCACATACCAAACACACCCCAGTAGGGGCCCGTGGAGCCCCAGCAAAAACAAAGTGAGTGACAAATGATATTATGAATAATAATGGCAATCAAACGGGAGCTCAATTGCTACCCACTAACTTACCTTTTTAATGAAGCAACACGGGAGAAATGATGAAAAGACCCACTTATTGCTCCCAGAATGCCCTTTTGTAATTTTTTGCACGTTTTCTCCCTTTCTTTCAGACACAGTGTAAACAGTTTTTGAATATTCATATGGTGGCAAACACGTGACACAGTTCTCTCTTGTTCAGGGGTATTACTTCCATTTAAACCTCTCTCTTGTCTCCTTGGAACCAGCCTCCCTGGACCTGAGGGCATCCGGGTCTATGAACAGGGGCATTTCCTCACATTTCAGGACACCCTCATTGAGCAGGTCCGGGTCTATCGGTCTCAGCACTATGGACCTTTCAATCATCTTTGTCGTGGGGACCGTCCTGGGCCTTGTAGGGTGTTTGGCAGCATCCCTGGCCTCTACTCACGAGATGTCAGTAACACCTACTGCCCAGTTGTGACAACTGAAAATACTTCCAGACTTTGCCAGAAGGGGGAGACCCGCTCGCCTGGACACACCAGGCAGCTGTCCTTGGCTCACACTCACAGAGAGCCCGCGCTCCCTCAAACAACCCAGGTCCGCCCCTGGTCATGTCTGTCTGGACACGGACTTGCTCAGAAGGCCAGTGAGCATGTGTTTAGTTGCTTTCAGAGTAGCCTGGGCCTCCTGGACTTTTCAGGGTGGGGGCCCTATGGCCGTAGCCCCAGGAGGCTTCAGCATTGGCAATGAGCTGCCTGGGACCTTGTTTCGGTCTCAGGAGGAGACCACATGTGTCGTTAAAACAGAAAGACACTTATATTGGCTGTGCAGACACACTTACTCAGCACTGCTGTCGGACATTCGGAGAGCATTCCAGTTGCCTGACCCAGCACAGAGCTGGTTTCAAAAGTGGGCTCACTCTCAGGAACGTCGGTCAGTATTCAAGGCCCAGAAGACCCTGGGCGCTCAGTCTCCCTAAAGAGAGGCCAGGTTAGGAAGATGCGTGTGGGACACGTACAGGAACAAACGGGGGAATCAGGGCCCCAAGTTGTCAACATGGGCCCCACTCATAAAAAGACACAGAGAAAAAGACCATTATACAGGTACAGACCATTATCCAGATGATGCCTTCATGCATTGAAGTCTGGCAGCCAAGGGATCTTTCTGGAGCTAGTCATCCTACGGTGGTCTTAATTTTCCACCTCATTTTGCAAAACTTAACTCAACAAATTCGTTTACCTCCTATACGTCAGGCAAGTCCTCAAACTTCATTAGATCCAGACATCTTTTAGCAGCTCTACCTAACCACCTCCCCTCACTCCGTTTGCCCTGCCTCCAGCTTAATGTCAAATTAGGCTGGCCTCTCAATTTTCCGACGTAATGGGAGGCTCTGTCCAAAGAGCCACAAACGCGCGCACCCATCCTTTAAAGCAGCTGTCAGCAAACCTTTTGCGAAGGACCAGATAGTAAATATTTTTGGCTTTATGGGCCACACGGTTTCTGCCACAGCTACTCAACTCTGCCATTGTAGCAGGAAAACAGCCACAGAGAGTACATGGATGACTGAGTGTGGCTCCAATAAAACTTTATTGACAAAAACAGGTGACTCATATTGAGCCGTGTCTTCTTCAGACAAGCCAGTATACAAAAGTCTAGCTTGATCAATGAGGAAGAGCTTATAAAATAATTGTTTGTGTGGAGAAAAGATACACTTGATAATTCCACAAAGATGGCCACCAGTCTAGTCTCCTGGAAATGTACTCTGATTGAAAAACGAACAGGAATTAATTTAAGCACAATTTTTAGAATCAACATTGGGTTTATAGGTCTTTCACGGCATTTGAGGTTTTTGCAATTTTTGTTGTTGCTGTTGTCTCAGTGTCTTTCAAACTGTGTGACAACTCCCGTCACCGATATCGCCCTTTTTCCTGTTACTGTAACAGTTTAAGGAATTACTGTGTATGTTAACTGAACTGGGTTCCAAAGTGATTAGTGTATGATCACTAACTGTTAAATGTGAGAGTTTTGACTGTGATCATCTCTGCCAAGTCCTTTGTGGAAAGAAAATAGAAAGCTCGAGTTGATAAACGTAACTATGAATGTTCTTTCTTGCTTGGGAGACCCAAACTAAGATATGTAAACAACTGTGAGACAGCATTTGATGCCTAGTTAAAAAAAAAAAATCCTTTCCTACGTGTGTATCCCACAGTATTTTACTGGCGTAACCTAATTTTGAGATGTTTTCTTTGCACCAGGTAGAAATACTTTAATGTTAATTGACATGAGGTTATTCTTAAATGGAAACAAATATTAACCTGAAGTCACTGAGGATATAAAGATGGAGGAAGCCGAATAATAATTATGTTCACAAATTCACTCTAATCTCGAGCAACCTATGATTTTTCTCTTTCAAATGGCATGAAAGAGCAGCACAAAATTCACAGCTTTGATCTTTTTCTGCTCAACAGAAGAAGTACCGTCAGCATCCAGATGCTTTGAAGTTTACCAGTATTAAAGACACTCCGGAGATGGTCCAGGCCAGAATTAGTTATACCCAAGCAGTGGATGTAAGTGATAATGTCTATACATTATGACTGTAAGAGTGGGCGCTTCTTTCAACACCGCGATTGAAGCCGAGGGGTTCTTGGCTTGCTCCTTCTGTTGTTCTAAGGATGAAGGAGCTTCTTGTCCTTTGCGGAGGCTCACCTTGGCGGGGTGCTTCCTCATTAGGATGCAGATGGCAACTGGGGCTCTGCCACCCCACTGCCCCATGCCCTCATTTCTTCCGATTTGCGTGTCTCGCCGGTTTGTCTGTGGTGGGGCTTTCCCCTGCTCCTTTTTTATTTTAAAGCATTGTTTTCAGAACTGGAACTTCTGGGTGAAATTCTCGGTAATTGGAAAATGAAAGCCACGCCCTGGGCTCCTCGGGACCCAAGGGAAGGAATTCTTCCTCTTGGAATTTCCCAAAGGCTTTGAAAATGATTTGGGTCGAAAGTCTGTACATTAGACTAAACTTTCAAGCGATTTTCCATATTCTCAATTTAATGTGAACCAAGATCTGGCCTTTTGTTCTCTCAGCAAATGGTCCATTGGAGTCTAATTTGAATGATGAATTCCTAAAAAACATGAATCAGCCCAGTTTGGCTGATTCTCCTGTGAGAGGCCCAGAGATCTCTGTGCAGGGCAAATACACCTTTTAAATATCTTCAAGCCTTTCAACTTGCCACAGGGAAAATTTACAAACCTTGGAGGGTGGGGGTTCAAAATTCTCTCCCTTGTTTCCCAGTTGAGCAAATTATTCAGGCTGTGCCTTATTCCACAGACATTCTGAAGTAGCCTGAGCACCTGTCAGAATGTTTTCTGGGATGATTGACAAACTTATGGAGTTAGGAATTTATCATATCTTGATGATCAGCCCATCAGAATCAAACTGAATTCTGAGAAACAAGGACTTTTGTACAAAGAAAACCAATTTGTGCTTCTTCCTTACCCTAACCAACTCTAGGGGGCACTGCTGTGATACATAGAAACTTGGACATATCGAATGAGATTTGGGATGAAAAAAAGCCCCATGTAGAAACTTGCTCTGGTGGCCGATGCTGACTTCCTGTGTCACTGCTCAGTATTAGAACATCATACGCCCAAATCAGAATTCTGGGTGAATAGTGCCCCAGACCCACTCAGGAGACAGTTATTGGCACAAGAATCCTAGAGATGGGAGAAGGGATGAGTCAGTCCGGGGGAAACCTCCCCTGTGTGAGTGCCATTGTCTCTCATGCCTCCTGAATTTTCATGCCCTCTCCTAGCTTGTAGTTAATAACAAAGTTACCGATGTTAACTAGACCTCATCTCTCACTTGCTGCCTTTCTCGGCAGTTTGCTACAAGTGGAGTGTTAACCCAGGGAAATGTTTCAGCCTGTCATGTTCTGAGCAGGGATGTAGAACTCGGGAGAGAATGAGGCGTGCGTCACCACGCCTGTGAAATCTCGACGGAGGCAGGGCGCCCATGATCCTGTCTCTACAGGGAGGTGGCCGCTGCAGCACCGTTGTCTCTTGGAGTTCAACTTGGCTGATGCCTGCTTGGGAGAGGCTTCTGGGTTTAATGCAAAACCTCTCTCTACCCACAGAGGTTATACAAGGAGCAAGGAGAAAACATAAAGCACCACTACACACAGACAGCTGACCTCCCTGAAGTCCTGTTGGCCAAGCTGAATGCCATGAACATCAGCGAGGTGAGGCGGGTGGGGGGCACGGGTTTTAGTTATGGGACCCCAGGGAACCTGCGCAGATGCACGGCATCCTGTGCCCAGAAGGGCCCTGCTTGGTTTGATGCTCTGCTGTCACCGTCTTGAAATGTGTGATATTTTTGAACAAGGGGCCCCACATTTTCATTTACACTGGGCCCTGAAAATTATGGAGCTGCTCCTGTTTGAGAGTCAAGGTCATTTACAAGGAGGAGACTAGGAAAAAATGCATTAGTGCAAAGGGCATCTGTACTGTGGGGTGGTACACGGGCATCAGGATATAGGTGAGTCTATCCAGTGGCTGTGGCAAGGAGATAATGGGGGCCTTCATCTCCATAGTCTCTAGTAACCCCTCTTTCCTTTTCTTGGATAGAGGCAGCCGAGTTCTCTTTATCCTACATAAAGGGTCATGCACATACAGCCCCGTGCCTCCTTCTTGCAATCAACTTGCTGCTCAGAGAAATCTGGGTCTCTGACCCCAAAGCTCTTGCCTTTTGACCCCTACCCCCCACCCATGGCTCCCCTCTCCAAGGGTGGGCAAGAGGCAGGATCCAGCTCTTTGGTTGTTTTTAAAGATTTTATTTATTTATTTGTAGAGAGAGGGGAAGGGAGGGAGATAAAGAGGGAGAAACATCAATGTGTGGTTGCCTCTCACGTGGCCCCCACTGGGGACCTGGCCTGCAACCGAGGCATGTGCCCTGACTGGGCATTGAACCGGCGACCCTTTGGTTCACAGCCCATGCTCAGTCCACTGAGCTACACCAGCCAGGGCTCTTTGGTTGTTTTTGCTAAACCCCAATGATCTCTGGCTCCCAACTGGGAGAAAAACCCACAACAAACCAGGTTCCCGTTGGGTGATGGGAGTGTGGGAAGCCACCAGGTTGCATGACATCTGCATGAGTGCCCATCTGCCCCACAGACACGGTATAAGGAGTCCTGGAGCAAACTCCGAGACGGGGGATATAAACTGAGATTGGATGCCATCCCATTCCAGGCAGCGAAGGCATCTGGTGAAGTCATCAGCGACGTGAGCATCCAGCTCCCTTCCTGTGGCAGTGTTGAACCCTAACCGATTTTTGTGCCTTCTGCCCCAACCCCTGCTCACCACCACCACTCCCCTACCCTGCCCTGGATAACCTCCTCTCCTCTCCCGACTGACTGTGTTAGGGCTCTCAGGTAACAACCAGTGAGAAAGAATATACAACAAAAAATGCCCTTGCTGGGGTACAAAGCCAGATGCTTTGTAAATATGGATCCTGGGCAGATGAAATGCACCCTCCGCCAAGCGGTTTCCTAAAGCAAGTCCATGTGAAGAGACTGTTAACAAGGCACCCACCTTCCTCCAGCGTGGGCCGCCCAAGTACTCACTCGGCCTGCCATTCCGTACCCCAGCCCTTTAGTCATTGGGAGCCTTGCATATGAAAGAACAGGCCTTTTGATGACTCCCACGCATTTCTTTTAACTCACCCACTTACTGTCAAAAGAACAAAACATGTTCGCCCAATACCCACCTCTTCCATTCCGTGTCCTGTGTCCCCGAGCTGTTCCTCTCTCCTGTTCTCTTTCCCTTTAGTACAAATACAAAGAGGCATTTGAGAGAATGAAAGGGCAGATGCTCGGCTCCCGGAGCTTGGAAGATGATATCAGCCTTGCGCATTCAGTGCATGCCAGCTCGCTGCAGAGCGAAGTAAGTGGGAGAACATGCAACGGAGCCGCCCCCGCCCCCACCACGCACAGCCAACTGTTGTCGATTGTACTTCTGGTTGTAGGCGCTGGCTCTGCCCTAACTGTCTCTGTGGCATGGCCAGGTCCATTGGCCCCTCTGGATTTCAGCTTCTTCCATCAAGTGAGAGGTTGGGCTAGCTGACCTCTTACTCCCTTCAAGGCTGAGTGTTCTATGATTTTGGCCAATGACTGCAAAAAGGGACCTAGGGTCTGGATTTGGACTGCAGAGGTGTTTTGTTTGGTTTACAGAGTGAATGAATTAATTGCCAGCCTTTAAACACAGAGAATTTTACATAAAAGTTTTAGACTTCTGGCCAGAAGCTGGACCTGGAGTTTTCAAAGCTACGGCTGACCTTGATCACAGGGAGCTGCATTTGAAGGGACCCATGCCCTCCTGGCTGTGCAGCCGCCCCCTCCTCCCCCAGTTCCTCCTTCACTCAGTTGTGCTGCCTCTCTGACTCCTGGGGGCCTCTCAGATTGCAGCTCTTGGTGTCGCCCCCTTGGGTGCTCACACACATGTGTGCACCTTGTCCCCTTGCACATACATTTATGAGTTGGCTAATGGCAGTGATGAAATCTGATATGTCAAAACATGTTACAGAGGACCAAACACTTTTACATGCAATATCTCATGTAACCATCATACTGTCTCTAGGGAGTTCATCCGTGTACTCGGCCTGGGTTTACTGATAAGGAGACCTAGACTCAGTGGCTCAGCCCCTTGCCTAAGATCAGCTAGAAAGGGGCAGAGCCAGCTCCACATCTCACGCTCTTTCCGCCCCTCCACATGTTCTCTGCCTCAGTGTCCCCATTTCTAACATTGTTTCCCCCTTTCCATCCTGGGATGCTGGCCTAAGGGTATGGGGTGGATGGGAATTGCCCTTGGCTTTATGGTAGGGGTGAGGGGAGGATTAGTGGAGGTGGGACTCGCAGGTTAGGCAGGAGTGGCTAGAGCTTTGGGAAGTCCGTGGTAAGGATAGAAGCAGAAGAGTGGTGATTATGTATCTGAATGACCCGAGAAGCCTGGGGTGAGCTTCACAGACCTGCAGACTTCTCCTAGGACAGTAATGGAGCCTGTGGTCTACAAACACCCCCCGCCCCCCACCCCGACTTCTCCCTCAGAATACATGTCGAGCTCTTGGGAATACCCACCTGTCAAAACTGGCATTCCAAGCATCCGCCCGTGGCACCTGGCTCCCAGGTTTCCTAGGAAGACTTTGAAGAAGCTCTTCATAAGCTAGCTTGAGAGGAAACTCCCTGGTGTCTAGAACCTGAACTTGAGAAGGTGAAGGGAAGGAACTCTGGCGGGAGGACCCAGGTTAGCCATGGGTCCTCTTGCCTCTGGAAAGTAGAAAGAGCCACTCTTGAGCAAGGAAATCATTGACATTTTATCTGCCCCTCGAACATCTGTATCTTCCCGAACTGAGGGACCCGTGGGTCTTTGTCATCCAAAGGTCTGACCTCCAGGAGCTGGGAGCAGTGAGCGTTAGGGCCTGGGGATAAGTCCTGTCCCCAAAGAAAGGATCCCTGGCCCTGCCAAGAACACCCACCAGGGTGACCTGGGCCAGTGACACGGCAGTTGCTGTCCCTGATACTCCTGAGGCAAATGGAGGCTTTGAAATCGCTGCTGTGGATCTGTCTGCCCCTCTAGGTGAATTACAAGAAAGGCTTTGAGCACTCAAAGGCACAGTTCCATCTGCCGTTGGACATGGTGACCCTGGTGCATGCCAAGAAGGCGCAGAGCCTGGCCAGCGACCAGGACTACAGACACCCGCTCCCCCAGCACACTTCCTTGGCGGAAGACCTGAGGCTCAGCTGTGCCAAGAAAGCTCACAAGTTGCAGAGCGAGGTAAGGAGAACTGGCGTCTGTCCCAGGGCCCTTTCCTCTTCACTTTGACCATGAGGCAGTAAGTGGCCTGCCAGCTCCCCTTGGCTTGGTGGCCGGCGGGGATGGTGAGGGGCTCAAGAGAAGAGTAATCTGAAACTTGGGGTTTCTTTTGAAACCCCACCCCAGTGTTCCTGGCACAACTGCATGATCTAATAGCTGCAATCATGTGTTGAGTACCTCCGCTGAATTCTAAACACAGTGCTTTCATGCACTATCTCATTTAAACCTCAAAATAACCTTCTCCCAATGGTCTTTGTCCCCATTTTACAGAGGAAGTGGTAGTGAGGCTCGAAGAAGTTAAATGGCTTGCCCAAGATCACACAACTCTAAATGAGAAGGGGGTCCCGAGTCTGGATGTGCCTTCCCAGCGCACGCCTCAGTTTGCTGAAGCAGGCAGGCCCAGGAGGGGGACGGCAGCACTGAGGGTTTCCTTGCTCCCAAAGAAATGCAGGCTGTCTCATCCCAACAGGCAGCGGCAGCCTTACTTCCCAGCTTGCTGGGTTTTCGTGCTGTGAGATTTGCAAGTAATGGGCCTGTGTCAGAACAGAAACCATGGCACCAGCCCTGCTTCCTGGTATGCCGCGCGGCACTCAGATCTAGGTGTCTGTCGTCGGCTCAGACTTCAGGCCCGTGTACAGTGTTTACTGGGTGACATAAACTTCCGGAACAGCTGTAGGAACAGGGAGCTGCCAGCTCAGCTCGGGGACCCTCTGTCACTGGAGCAGAGCCCTCGGTCACCCCATGTCCCCTCATGATGGCAATTTGGAGGCAGAGCTCATGCCCAGGAGTACCACAGTTGCTGAAGGGGAGTGAACTGGGGGCCCCTTTAAACTGTCAACTCAAATCAGTCAGGTGCCTGCATGTGCCCCCACCCACGCAGACTGAGACAGGCCTTCGCCAAGTGATTCTGGATTCATTTATTCTTCCTTACCCCACTATTCATCAATGCCGCCCTCTGCTTCTGGGTTTTGTTTTAGAAGGCCTATTAAACCATTTCCACATTTGCCCCAAGACAACCGACCTTCTAACCACAATGCACTGCAGTGTTTATTTTTTGATGGGCCACATTCAAATAAAAATCTGCCCAGCGCCTCTCTAACGGCTGGAGGCAAGTGACAGCAGAGTTGTCTTCTGACATCCATTTTTGTCCCTCATGAGCCTTTACTGAGTGCGTTTGCTGAGTACAGGGCGTCGAGGGGGGGCGGGGACTGGCCTGGCCTTGAGTTCTAGCTGTGATGCTGGGTCTTCTGGCTCCTCGTCGCTTCCTCGTTCTGTGAGTTTGGCTCCTCTGACCCCCGGTGTTGTTCCTTGTAGAACGCGTACCGGTCAGACCTGAACTTCATGCGAGGCGTTGCCTGTGTCATTCCAGGCACGCTAGAGATTGAAGGGAGAAAAAGGGCATCCGAACTCATCAGTGAGGTAACCGGGACTGGAGAGGGTGAGGGGCGTCGAGTATATTTCTCCAGCAAAGGTTGTTGCGTAGCCATCGATTGGTTTTTTTCCTGTGCAAGTGAGTTACATGGAACACTGTTATCGCTGGCACCTGGCTGGTACCCTCGTGTCTGGCCTCTCTTCTCACTGGATTCTCCATTCAGATCCAATGGCATTTAAGACAGCTTTGCGGATACCAAGTCAGTTCCTGTATCAGCATATAAGAATTATTCACTGACCCATAAGATATACTTACCTTGTCCCTTTGGGGACTGGCCCTGTGGTACAGTGTAAAGAAGGTAGGCATTAGAGACCGATGGAGGCTGAAATTCTAGGCCAGCACTCATTTGCTGTGTGACTTCAAGCCAGCTACCTGCCCTCTCTGAGCCTCAGCTTTTTCATCAGTCAAATGGGGATACTCATAGCTCTTTTGCTTACTCTTTGTGAGGATTGGTACTGGTTTAAGAACTGTGCTTCTCTGGCTGCTGTGTGTGAAACAGTGGCTCTAAGCTTGGTAGTAATTTCTTGGTAAAAATGCAGGAGTCTGGAATTCTAAGCTCTTTGAGTCCTGAGGAGCCTTGCCCACCCTCGAGAGGGCTCTGGGACTCCCCTTTCTGGTAGCTCACGGACAGGAGGGCATAATGGAAGGCCCTGGAAGTGGGGTGGTCAGTGGCCAGGCCGGGTACACATTGATTACTTGGAGCTCTGGGCAAGTGGAGTCCACCAAAGTTTAGATTTAGCTTTGTTCTTTGCTTTTCCAATGAAATCTCTAAACCAAGTGGTTTCTAAACCTTGTGGCGCATGTAGATCCTCTGGGGAAAGTTAAAAAAAAATCAGTGGATTGGGTCCGTTCATGATTTCCTGAATCCTGATCTCCAGGGGTGGGTGCAGGCAAATATATACGTAGTTTAAGCTGCACAGGTGTTTCTCCGATGCTCCCAAAGCTGAGGAGCCCTGGGTCTGTAGCGAGCAAAGAAAACTGCTATTGCAAACATGAATTTCATTAGCCACATTCACATTCATGGCAAAGGACTAGCTCTCCCCTTCCCACTGTTAAGCATCTGAGTCAGTCTGTCCTGCGCCTCTCTCCGCTTCTCCATCCCATTGAGTTCTGAGGTCACGGGAGTGGGTGAGATGCTAGATTCTAGGTGACAGGCTAACAGCCTTTGCAAAAAGGAGGTTTTATAATAGTGTTTCAAGAGCTGGTTCTTCTGCTGGTTTTATATCTTACCGAGTCTTCTTATTCCTTCTTGGGTGTGAATTCAGAGTAAATACCGTCAGCACCCCCAGTCCTTCAAGTACACATCTGTGACAGACACTCCCAGCCTCCTTCACGCAAAACTCAGCAACCAGATCGCAAATGAGGTAAACTCTCCTCCAGGTGGCTTTGGAATGAATGGGCTTTAAAAAAAAAGACTGCTCGATTGTGGAAAGTATGTGAATGGGTGTGGGTTTGGGGAGGTGGTGGAAAGCATGCGTGTTTGCATGGAGGCTTAGGGGACAAGAATGTCTTTTCATAGAGCCTGACTATTGTCCAGAAGGAGAGAAGGCTCAGGGGGAAGTCTGGGGAAGTCTGGCGTCTTGCCCCCAAGCGCAACCACAGAGCAGGGAGCAGCCTCTGCATCCCCCAGGGACTTGTTAGAAATGCTGGACCTCAGGCCCCGCCCAGACCCACCGAATGACATTCACATTTGACAAGTACCAGTCTGTTGTTCCTTTGTCCTGTCACTGCCCCTATTGCTAACCACTTTTATGTTGTCACTCTGATGATGACTACAGGGAGGGTTTGTGGCTCGCCAAGGACGGTTCTAGAGTATATTGTGGGTCAGGCTTCTCCAATTTCTACCTCGTCTTCTCAGTCATTGGTTGGCCAATTTACTATCCCTATCGGAGGGTGTTGCCGAGGAAGGAATCTCATTCCCTCAAATCATCTTTCCAGTTCTTTTCTTCTTCCTGGCTTTCTGACACGTTTGAAATAGAAAGCGAGCTTGACAGAGAATTAAATGTTGCATTCTCTTTAGTTTTTAAGATTCTCCCTCTGACTCTAACTTTCAGGAGTCAGTTGAGATGGCGCTATTGAGACTCTTAGTTCCCACGCTCACCCAAGTCACAGTGTAAGAAACAGCAACTTGGGATAAGAACATCCTCAGGGCTTGTATTAGGATGTTATCCAATTTAAATCCCCAGTGAACCTTCCTTGCTTGTTTTGTGAGCTGGGCATTACGGGGTAACAAAGCCCCTGACGAAGGCCTCTGGGCTCAGGGAACTGAGCTGCCACAGTCCCATTTCTGATCCCGTGACTAAATGTTTTGCACTCGCAGAGGCCACTGGGGGTCGCACCATGTGATTTCACCCCTGGGGTGGGGGGCGTCCAGGGCTTTAGTGAGGGAATGCAGACTAGGGTTTGGGAGCCCCCCTTATGGAGCTGACTTTCCCAGGTCTTGTGTTGTCTGTATGCTGAGTCCTCAAGGAAAGTGTCTACCGGGGCAAGAACCTCGTTAGTCTTCCTAAGTGTGTTTTTCTTTCCTCAGACTGTTACTGAGCAAAGTACACGGGAGGAAAAAATATCTTTTTCTTTACCCATCTTAGGTTCTGGGCTAGGGCCTGGTTACAAAAGGCAGATTAACAAGAGAAAAACCTAAACACTTATTGAATCTAAGCTTCATGTGATAGGGGGGCCTTCATAAGGAAATGAAGACCTGAAGAAGTGGTTAAACCTGAGCACTTGTATGCGAGGTCTGATGACTAGGACGGGGTATAAGCTAAGTGTAGAATGTCGGGGGAACTTAGCGAGGTCTCTTTGCTGAGGTCCCCTTTCTGGTCCTGTGTCCCTTCGTCATCGGAGACAGGAGTGCTCCCCCTTCCTTGGGTACAGGGCGGGCACCCTTCGCTGGAGGGTCTAGGACAGGCTTCAGGGGGCAGTCAGAGGGACTCATTCTAGCACCTGCACTTCTCAAAGTCCTTCGGCTCAAACTATTCAATATGCCAAGGCGCCATGTTTTGGGGTGACACATCCTGAACCTTATCAAAAGCAACTTGCAGTTTCTCACATATTCCTTTTATATCACTCATTGCGACGCATGGCAGACTGTCTTCATTGAAAGAAACATCTTCCGCAAGACCCAAGGTGTACTCCCCGGGACACAGCAAATGACCTTCCACAGATGCGTTTCCCAACCGCCGACAAGGGAGGGGCCGCCGGCCCTGCAGAAACGCACAGCACTCATCTGGCTTTTCTTCTTTCTTTTTCTTTTTCTTTTTTTTTGTTCTGCTCAGCGCCTCTATAAAGCAGCCGGGGAGGACGCGAGACACCAGTATACCATGACTCTGGGTCTGCCCGAGTTTGTGCGAGCGAAAGCAAACGCGGCCAATCTGAGTGACGTACGTAAGCCTTTCTTGTTGCTGAAGTTCAAGTGCGCTCCAAAGCCATGTGTGTCGATGATGGGATCTAATAGTGACCCTTCTGGCGTTCACAGAAACTTTAAAAAACCAATGCGTCTTTTAGATGCTCATGTTAAATATACCTCTTCACAAATGTGTGGCGTCCATCACAGAGCCTCTCACGAAGGGTGTGCTAATGAGATTTTCTTTGCAAAATAGAAAGCTTTTGCCTGCCAGAGATCGATTCTGGAACACGGTACTACAAAATGAAAGGGGTAGCCTTTGTTCGAGAATTCATGTACTTGTTTTTTTAAAAAAGAGAATCTACATGTGTTTCTATTGTAGGCAAAATACAAGGAGTCTTGGCATAATCTGCGCGCTCAAGGCTGCAAGCTGACGATAGACGCACTCCCGTTCCGGGCTGCTCGGGTCTCCGGGGATATCGCCAGTGATGTGAGTTGAATGATATGACCTTCCATCTTGCCTAATTTCTGTTAACTTCATGTAAAACAATGTCTACGGCTGATTTTCCTGAATTAAAGCACATCTATCACCGTGTGAGACAGGATGTCACCTGCAGAATATATTAGTTCTAAATGAGATTCTTTGACGGAGGGAGGGGAAGAAAGCTTTTGTTCATCAGAAGCTTAGTGCAGGCAAAGGTTTCCGGCAGGAAGGAGATGACGATCTGTTTCTAATTGCAATGTCTGGACAACCATTTCCCTCCCCCCACACCGCCCCCAACATGTGAACTGCCTGTTTTCTACCTCCACCCAGAATTAGAAAGAAAACTCACAATAGAAATTGTAGTGCAGTCCTAACACATCGTGCCTGCCTCTCTGTAGTTTCACACGCTGGATTTGCCAGCTGTGTTCAGCCACTCTGCTGATAGCGTCCACAGCTTTGGGACGTGAAGGTGACTTTCTCCTTCCTGCAAACAAATCACAGAAAATGGGGACTTCAAATAAATGGATCCTGTCTTTTGGGTTTAATGTTTTGCCAAGTGGGAATGGATATAGTACACGTTTCTTTTTACCCTTTTTGATGAATCCCTCTTGGCCACAGGACACAAATGCGGAATGGGGCCCTTGCTTTGGTTCTGAGGATCTGGTTGTAATTAGAAGGGAAGGATGGAGGGATGTTTTAATTGTCCATCCCTCGGGGAGGAAGCATGCTCTCAGGCCAACCTCACTGTGGTTTCTCTTACAATCATCACCTCCTAGCGTAAGAACGGGTGATTTTTCTGGGTTCTGCCATGAAAACGCGCAGATGGAATGTCAGCCGGCCAAACGCCGGCCCCTGACCGGCTGCTCTTCCCTTGCAGTTTCTCTACAGACACAACTTTGTGAAGGAGCGAGGGAAGCTGATTGGGCCCCGCGGTGTCAGTGACAACCCCTGGCTCCAGCACTGCCGGCGGATGGGCCAGCTGCAGAGCGAGCGTCAGTACAGGAGGGAGGCTGCGGGCAGCCAGGCACAGTACCACCTGCCCATGGACATGGTGCACCTGGTCCACGCCAGGAAGGCCCAGGCCCTGGCCAGCGACCATGACTACAGGACACGGTGCCATGAGTTCACGGTGCTGCCTGAGGACCTGAAGATGGCCTGGGCCAAGAAAGCTCATGCCCTGCAGAGTGAGGTAGGGGGCCTTGTGGGCCACACACCAGCCCCTGACCTCCCTCCCACCAAGCCTGGGTGTAATTTATAATCTCTGAGTCTTCCTTAGTCTTCCAGACACACCCTACCCCAACAACAACGTGCTCAGTCTATGTGATCTAGGTTGGAATTCAATCCAGCATTCCACAGATATTTACTGAGCACCTACTATGTACTGTGCACTATTCTAGGTGCTGGGAATACAACAGTCAGCAATGAGCCAAAAGAGAGCCCCCAAATCCCTGTGCTCTTAGAGCTGCCATTATGTGGGGGTGAGATCGAAGTGATAAGTAAACTGTGGAGGGTGCCCGATGGTGACTCCTGCAGTGGAGACTGACAAAGCAGGGAAGTGGGGTAGGAGGGTGTGAATGTGTGTGCGTGTACCTTGCACACCTGCAATTGAATATGGGGGGGCATGGAAAATGTGACCTTTGAGCCAAGAGCAACGGAGATGCAGGAAGGGATGGAGCACTCAGCAGACAGAAGAGTGAATTCAAGGTCAAGGCCCAGAGCAGCAGCAGCCTCTGCACGTTTGAGGCCAGAGTGAGGCACACGGGTGAATGAGGAGGACGTCGCAGGGGATGGGTCTGAGGGAGAAGAGGCGCTCGGTCATCTATGGCAGGAGCAACGGCTATGGTAGGAAAGTCATTGTCACTGTCGCCGACACTGACTGACCGCTTGCTGTTGCCATCACCCTCGCTACTGTGCTGTGAGGTTGGGACCAGGTCACTCCAGTTTTAAAGACGAGGTCACGCAGGAGGTGTCAAGGCAGGACTGGCTCCAGGACCCACACTTTTTACTATTCTGTCACTGAGGGGAGTCATGCCTCCTACAGCTCAGATGCAGACACTAAAGCCCAGAAAGAGCAGGTCCCCCTGCACAAGGACACGCAGCGGGCGGGCGGAGGCACCAGGCCTGCCCGGGCCATGGTGCAGGGCTCTGGAGCCAGCTCCCGTAGAGTCAGTCCCACACCCCCTGCAGGCCTCGGTCCCTGCTGGGATACGGTAGTGACGGTGATGTTGTTGTGGTGGGCACGTACCAGCCTTGCACACATTGGCCCTCCAGGCCCTGCGGCGTGCCCGGGAGGAGAGCGCTGTCATTTTAGAGCGTAACCTGTGGACTGTTGTCACATTAACCCTCGTCGTCCATGTCAGGCTAAGGCTTTGTCATGGGGGCCTATCCTGGCCTCTGCCCACTAGATACCAATAGTCCCCCTCTCCCCCAGTGGGACAATCAAAAATGTCTTGAAATATTGCCCAATGTACTGTCCCCGGGGAACAAAGTCGCACTGATTGCCAATCCAGTTCTCAGTGGAGAGCTTGTCTGTGTGAGGCACACAGCAGGGCGCCTGGTCCATAGAAGCACACCAGTAAGTGTTAGCTGTTCGGGTTGCACTCTCTACGCCAGGCCCCCCCCCCCCCAGTTCTGGTTGCCCTCAGGCAGGGACTGTTCTTAGTTTAGCTATGGCACGAGCTGAGTGTTCTAAACACGTAATCGATGGTTAATTATGATGCGATGATTGAATGAATATGATCTAGTTATTATTACAGTTTCCTGAAATTACTACAGTATTGCGCTGTTCACCATCAAGTTGAGTGTGGAGCGGGGGGTTGGTTCATCAGGCCCCACACGGGGCATGTAGCTCCTGAAGCCCAGCCCAGGCGCCACTCAGAAGAGCCTTCCGTGTGCTAGAAGGCCACCCTGAGGTCCCCAAGAATAGCTCCTGGCGGCGCTCGGGTGCTCTGGTCACTGGCTCATCCTGGGGTAGGGCGGACAGGACAGACTCCTGAGGAAGGTGCGGAGGCCACCTGGGGCGATGGGAGGGCCAAGCTGGATCCGAAGAAGCCCAGCTTTGTCACCTACTGGCTGTGTCCTTCAGCTTCCTGGGCCTCCATTTGTCCATCAGAAATGCAGAGACTTTCAACTTGGGCGGTAGCCTCAGATTTCGGACTTCGGTGGTAAAGTTGTTTAAAATGGCAGCATCAACATACTGTCAGATTTTAATTTTACTAAAGAAAAAGCCTCAAGCTACCACTTATATCACTGTTATTTATGAAAAGAAAGGTTATTTTATCACTAAAAAGGTAGGAAAAACCGTAAAATGGAGAGTCCGTCCCGAGAAATGGTCGTTGGTAATCTTAGACTGACATTTTATGAAACAGGGTATGCATTAAAATCTGAGAATTTATGGCCTAATTTTTAAATTACTGGTTATGTTTCATGCGTTGTGTTTTAAAGTTCAAGTTTGTTAATTCGGGGCCCAGATTCTAAGATGCTGTGGGCAGCAGACTCCACAATGTATGGAACACTGATTCTGGGCCAGGCATTTGTTTAAATACTTTGTTCCGACTCTCTCACTTACTATCTAGGTGGGTACTAGTGTTATTTCCATTTTTAAAGATCGTTAGTGGCTTGCCCAAGGTCAAAAGCTGGCAGGGAAATGACTTGTGCAAGACCATTTGAATAAGAGGCAAAGTGGGGCACCCCCCCTTCAGTGCTCTTTGGCTCCCCCAGGTGGCTGGATTAGGAAACCCAGGCGCTCTAGCTCCTGAGGGTTCTCTTAAGGGCTCCCAGCGTGCCATGCCCGGAGGACAGCAGCTGGTGGCTCTTCTGAGACTCTGAACAACCTCTTGAGTACCACAGTTGCCCTGTAGATGGAAATAAGAACCCATCCTTTGCAGGGTGGTGTGTGAACAGAACGAGATGAGTCTAAAGGAATACACACCTTATGCAAGGTAGCAATTCTAATGATTCTTATTAATATGACAAATATACCCTCCCCCTGGCCACCTCCTGGGTGCACTGGTTAATGTACCCTTGTTAGAAATCAGGGACAGAAATACACAGCTTGTGCATTTGCAACACAGTGCTCCAAAATGTGGGTGCGGGGATCCCCTAGGTATGAACCTGCAGGTGGCTTCCAGGCCTTACTGTGTGCAAGGAAAAATGACGAGGCTGCCCCCTCAGGGAGGCCAGATTCAGCGGGGCAGCCCGAGGAGGTCTCCTGTGATCTTAGAATCCCCTCTCCGAAACCATCTCTGGGTGGCTGCTCCTCCTCGACACCCCTCCTCCCTCCCCCCCTTTCATCGTGAAGTCTGGGGCAGGCGTGTTGTTTTCAGGGTCTGCACGAATAGTCAAAGCTGGGCTGGGAGCTGAAATATTAATAGACCATCCATTTATGAGAGAGTCTGGGGCGCAGTCAGATCTTCGGGGAACCCGCATCTTGCTTTCTGACTTACCTGCGATTGTACTCTTCAGCTCAACAAAAGGCGAGTTGAAAGAGCGCTCCCCACTTCATCTCGCCTATGAAAGGAGCAGGGCCCGGCTGTGAAGAGGCCCTGTAGGATTATTCTCCCTAACTTAGAAATTTATCCAATTTTCTCTGTTCTTTATCAGAGTGGAAGGCAAAAGCTTTGCCGGTGTAGACTGAAAGATCGCCGTCTAAAAAGCAATCTTACTGACATGGGGTTTTGAAACCTGCTCCCGAACCCGAGTGATGTCTCTGGCACCAGTTGGAGAGCAGAGTCGAATTTGCACAGAGGCCTTAACCAGCAGACAGTAGATCAGAAACGGACCCTCTTTGAGGCCCGCTGAGAGGAGCGCCGTGAATCCCGAAATGAAAGAGAACTAAAAAGGCGGAAAGGCGGATTTCTGGAGCGATATGTTGCGTTACAGCAGAGCTTCTGTCTAAATGAGACAAATGCTATCAACTTCGTTTGGATCCAAAATTTAGATTTCCTTAGAGAGTCTTTTCCCATCTTTAAAAATGCCTAATTTTCATAAAGAGAAGAAGAAAAGCCAGCGTGTGACTGTCTCATCATGGGGCAATGCTGGGCAGATCCAGGAATAGTTGTAAAATTTCAGGTTTTAGGAGACCCTGAATCAGACCCATTGTCTTAAAGCACTGCTTATTTCTCCCAGGAATGGCGCTGTAGTTTTAGTCATCTGAGCCCTTAAACTAAAAAAAAAAAAAAAAAAAAGGAAGAAGCTTAGCTTATTTTTGCAATATAAGCAAATCATGAATACCAGTGGGAGGAGGGGGTAAATCGAGGCAGAAAGATTAAAATGGTGCACACATTATTAGCTAGCTGCCTCTAAGTTTGTTCCAGTTTTTAGAGTCCTCCTGTCATTGTTCCCCCCACCCCCCACAAAACTACCACAAGGAAAAAATAATCTAGCGTATAGAATGGCCTTTGCCCCTGAATACTATCAGAGTGGTTGTTATGACCTTCAGCCATTGCAGAGAGAAACTGAGTCACATGTCGGTAAAGTGATTTGGTCCGGTCACAGCGGGTTTGATCTGGAGCTCAAGGCACTTTTATCAACTGCAATGTAAAAGGTTTCAGTCTAGGCAGTTGGTCAATCATGTGGCTGCAAAGTGAACCAGAATCACGGGGGCTGGTGCTTGGGCTGGGGTGCGTCTCGGCTCTTTCTTTGAGCGGTCATTCATGTAGGTTATTACCTCCTGCTTCCAACCTTGCCGGTTCGCTGGCGGGCTCTGGCTGCATCTTACATAGGATCCATTATTTAATTCCTGGCAGAGTGCGCATATTCAAACAACTTGACTTAAGGACATGCAGAACATGCTCTGAATGAAGATGTTGAAAGGTCGTGGTGGAGCGTTCTGACACAGGACCTGACAGGCTTAGCCACTCCCCTGGTGAAAGCCAATGCCTTTCTGTCCGCAGGTGAGCTACAAGTCAGACCTGATGGGCATGAAGGGCACAGGATGGCTGGCGCTGAGCTCCCCACAGATAGAGAGCGCAAAGAAGGCTGGAGAACTCATCAGCGAGGTACCGTCAACCTGACTCTCCCCTGACCGCCTTAATTCCCTTCTGAAGAGGGAACCTGCTTTTGGGATGGAGGTCCCAAGAGGGCTGTTCTTCCAGGGCCATTTGCAACCAAATCCCAAAATGGGACAGGCTTTCTCTCCAAATGAATTCTCTCCTGGGGAGTTATAGACACAGTCCAAATTGGGCAGTGAGAGATGGAAGATGCACAAGAAGGTTACCCATAGATACGTGGTGAACACCTGTGACCTAGGCCGGCCCGTTGTGTTCATGGGGCGGGGCACAGAATTTGCCACTCACCTGCTGAGTTTTCTCAGAGCCTCTGGTGTCCAGGGGTCCTTCGATTACAGATGGTGTTAACAGTTGCATAGGGATAGTTCTATTAACTGAACTCCACCGTTTGGATGGCAGGGGATTCTCGCCCTGGGGTCCCCTCCCAGGTGACACTGCCTTCTCCAGCTTCTTAGTGACGGGACTTGCTTGGATAGGGTCCCCTCAGAACCACGTTGATGCCGGATGCTGCCCTTTACTGTATTCCTTGTGATGAGCTCTGGCATTTTGAAGCCTCCTTTTCTGGGGAGTGTGAATACCTCTAAACTGTTCCTCATCACAGAGGCAGCCTGGATCTCTTCTGTGTCCTTGTTACATGCACGCCAAGAAGAGAGGCTTGTTTTCCAACAATGTCATCGGCACATTTGGAACTGATTAGGTGGGGTAAAGCTGCATCCAGAAGAATGCATGACGTTCGATTGTTACGTGGGGACCTTTGCCTTCCTCTTACAGACCAAATACCGCAGAAAACCAGACAGTATCAAGTTCACCCCGGTGGTGGATTCCCCAGACCTGGTTCACGCCAAGAACAGCTACATGCACTGCAACGAGGTGGGTGTGCCCTTCTCACGCCTCCCTGGCACACGGGAGTGGGTGGAGAACCTCAGGGGTCAGCGCTGAGCAACGTGGCCTCCTGATAGGACAGATGTGAGTGGCAACCTTCTGTCTACTACCTGGATGATCTTGGACCAGTAACTTAATCTGTTCTAACCTCAGTCACTTTACTAGGAAGGTAGGTAAAGACAGCAACCATTTCATGAAAGGAAGTGAATTAAATAAATACAAGTACATGAAGCTTTTAACAGGTATCTGGAACATAGTAGGTCTTCAAAAAGTGTCCCTTGTTATCGTTTGATTCATAAGCATAACAATAAGTATGCTAAGTATTATTGATGATCCCTTATCAGGTACTAGATCAGATATATCTTAATTACTGATAGAGGGTAATGGTTATAAGCGTAACATAACCCAGTTAGCAAAGAAAAGAACAGCTATATTAAAAGCTCCTTTCTGCTTTACTCTCTGTATGAGTTAGCCCCATTTCCTCTCTCCTATATTTATTTCTAAGAATAGGAAGCTAAATATTATTTCTCTGAAATTTCTCAAAGGTTGTGACTCGGTACACGTAGTGACAAAGTCGTTCCATCCTCACACAGAATCCCGATGCTCTGCCGTTCACACCGTCACAGCCCAGATTAAATTTGGGAAAGGATCAGAATATTACATATTAAATTTTCCTCTCTACAAGTCGATGAGACTCCACTGCTTCTTAAAATTGCTTGAATTCTTACACCACTGCTCTAAAAACAGCAGCTGAGATAAAGATTGAGTTTTAAAATTGTGTCTTTCTGGGACCCAGATAACTATGAAAACTTTAATTTTCTGAACACGTTCAAGTATTCTGTAATAAAAAGACCAGTAGCTACTGTGTCTTCTTACTCATGTTAAAGGACAAAGCCAGTGGGGCTGCGTATGATCAGTAAAACGCTTGAACACTGCTCAGCTGTGAAGACGCGTGTGTCTCCACGCCCCTCGCACGGTGTGCAGCGCACACAGGTGCGGCCCACCAGGGTGTTGGTCAGGGGCCTGTTTGGAGCAGGTCTTGACCAATACTTTAAACAGGGCCTCTTTAAAAGCAGCCACCCCACCAGCCCTGACCACGTGGGCCCCCATCACCAGGTGGTTTCTGATGGACCCTCTCCAGGTGCAGGCCGGGCTCTACGTCCGCCGTGGGCACTCGAGTGGGAGGGGCGGGAGAGGAGACCCGTCTGCTCCTCACCTGCGCATTCAGCATGAATAATTCTACATTGACTGCTCTTACCTGCAGCGCCTGTATAGGTCGGGAGACGTGGAATCCCGGCACAGATACACCCTGATCCCCGACCACCCCGACTTCGCCAGGGCCCGCCTCAACGCCCTGCACCTGAGTGACGTGAGTGAGCTGGCCATTCACGGGGGGCGGGCTGGTGCCTCTTTCTGTCCAACTGTTTGGGCCCAAACTGGGCTTTGTTCTGTTAAAAACAGAAGTCCTGGGAAGGAGGACTTGGGACAGAAAGAACACTGGACTGAGAGTGGGATGGATGCCTGTGTTACTTTGCGTCCCTTTCCCTGATGGGCCTCAGTTTCCTCAACTGTAAAATGGGGTTGAGGCTGAGCTAATGATGCCTGTGGTTCCTCCTAGTCCTCCAGTTCTGGTTCTGGACACGGGGGCAAAGACCCCGCTGTTGTGTGCTGGGTTTCAGCCAGGTCACCTGGCCCAGGCAGGTGTAGACGCCTGCTCCGTTTGGTTCCTGGACACCCCTCCTCGGCCACTCAGAGGGCGGTGATATTGGAGAAACAGTGGTGCTGTCTCAGGATGCAGTTCGGAAAATGCCGCCATTGTGCCCGATGGGTCCAAATAGAATTCGCTCCTTTGTGCGTGGGGCTGTGGCCTCCGACGTTCAGGTCCCCTTGGATGTGCGCCATCTGTGTGCATAACCAAGATGCTGTTTCTCGAGCCCGGGCTTGCTGTTAGCGGGGGTTGGGGGCCCCTGGCTGTAATAGAATAGGCGGCCGCTCAGCTAGCACAGCTATGATCCTGGGATAACAGGTAGCGAGGCGGCAGAATCAAAAGACGCTGTCAGATCAGAATAACACAGGCTGAGTGTGTCGGCCTGGGGCTGCACCGGGCCTCCCAGAGCCGGCCATTCTTCCCTCCCTGGCCTGGCCATTGTGTCCTGGAGCTCCGTGCCGATGAGCAGCTGCTACCATTCACCCCAGAGGTGGCGGCTTTGCAGGGGTTGGCAAGAGGCGCCTGCTAGTTAGCGTGTATATTAGTTTGTTGCATTTGTAAAGCCCTGTGGGATCCCACGCAGTGAATGCGATGGTGCTTTGTAAATATGAGTTATTATGACCATTTGAGGCTTTTGAGGGATGCGTGAGGGATAATTTTAGAACGGCGGCTCTGGTGGGCTGACCTCCATCTGGGGAAGCGGGACCTCCCCCTCAGCAGAGCTCGAACAAAACATCCGTCTCATTAATGCTTCCAGGATGGGGGAGGCCAGGCGTCTGCGTGAGGAGCTATGGGAAGCCCGCACAGCCCAGGAAACTGGGATAAGACGGCCGGTCCCTGTGGGGCCCAGCTTAAGGAGGACAGCCTCCCTGGGCTGAGACAGAAGCGTCTTTCCTCTCACAAGGGACGCCAGTCTGCAGAGTCCCGGAGCTGAAATTAGCCACTGGGGCACGCGGACATGGAGAACTCACGCACCTCTTTTGAAAGCGCACTTCTTCGGGGGCGTGTAGAATACGCACAATTGGATCAAGTGCTCTGAGCGGAGGATGTGGAGGGAAAGTGACCTTCCTGGGCAAAGAAAGCCATTGAGATGTGTCAGGCAGCTGAAATAACTAAAAATCAAATGACTCTAATGTGTGAGGACGAGGACAAAACTGTGCCCACTGCGATAAAGAAGAGGAACGCCCAGGGTTCCAAATCAAAGAGCCAACGGAATCTAAAGACTCCCAGTGGCAAGGCAAAAACCTCCACAGAATCAAACACTCAGGGAGAAGCGATGACCATCAGGCAAAGAGTATAGAGGGTGAAGTGACCCAGAGAAAGGGAGCCAGTGCCTTGGGGGGAACCCTGGTCCAGGTCTCACTCTCAAGCTGACCCTCAGTCACAGAGACTCGGAAGCTGGGGTGCATTGGACAGTGACGTGGGGTCACATTGGAAACTGACACTGTAAAGTTTGCTGTCATTGCCTTGCCCGGGTCTGGTGTGGGCCAGGCTCTTATTAGGGCGGCGCTGACTGTCCCCTCTCTGGGAAATGCTAAGTGTTTTGACTCTTTGCTACTCTGAAATGTGTGGGACCCCAATGCAGGAAGCACAGTGCTAAAGAGGGTGGTCAGTCTATCAGTTTCTGAGTGCCCCTTCCTTTTTATATGGCTCCCAGTCCCATCTGCTAAAACTCAACAGTGATCCAGGAAATCTAATCATTTGGGCCCTGTTGGAGATCCTCCAATTAGGTGATTACCCCGGTGATTATCAGTTCTGTATTTCAAGACCCTTGAACACAGTAGGCAGTTGACTCCTGGTTTGTGGTGTTAGATCTTGGAGCTGGAGGCTAAGATACAGGAGGAAATGGACAGCAGGACATGGAAATGATGAGATCCATCACGCTTGGCCCAAGCCCTTGGTGGTCCCCTCTAGTTCCGGGCCCAGTTGTAGGGTGGGTGAGGTTTTTATCTTTTTATCTGCCACTGCTCCTTTGCTCAATCCCCGCCCCCTGCCCCTGCCCCAATCCCCTGCAGAGCAGAGCCCCAGCCTTGACCTCAATTTCCAAGTGACAAAAGTGAGGTTCTGAAGGGCGCCCTGACCTGCTGTGGCTCGCGGAATGAGCAAGCAACTGGCGCAATCTGGGGCTGTCACTGTATCAAACGCTGGTGATGTGCCTCTCCTGCTGCCTCCCTTCTCTGGGGCTGAACAAAGGACAGGTCCTCCACTGGGATCTCCGGGTGACTCCTTTCACAGAGCCGTTCCATTATCTTGGAAAAACATTAGCTACATGGAGGCACGGGAGATTTTGATGCCTCTGTCCGCGACGCGGGTCTACCTGAGGACTTAAGGGGATGTGATTCTAGACTTCCAGGGGGTGTGTGAGAACAACTTGAAAAGGGGGAATTGAAAGAGGCAGATGTGAAATCCACAGGTTGGGAACTGGGTCAGGTTCTTGACAATCAATTTAATTCAGGTGAAGGCTCTTTCCTCACTCAGTGCAGGCACTGACGGTGCAGGTGGGACGCAGCATGCTTCCTAGTGATGGGGGGACATGGCATCAAAGGCAGCTGAGGGGCCCTAGGAGGTCAGTGGAGCTAATGAACACATGGGTACCAGGACCCAAGGAATAGCCCTTTCAGCATGTGGGAAGAAACTGAGTCCTTGAACTGCGAGTTCTGGCATCTAGAAGCTGCAAACCTGAAGCCCTGAAAGTGAATGCCAACACAGTAGGGAGCGGGGCAGGGGTTTCTGATACCAACAGGATGTGGCCAATGGGCCAGACCCACAGACCCCATGACCCACGAGAGGAGGGCCTGGCACTCCGGTTGCGCTTACACATGCAGCCCTTGGTGGCTAACCCCATCCCAGAGCTGGGGAGGGCCCAGGATGGATGTGGGGCCACAGGCTCTGCCATTCTGGGCACCCACAAGGCAAGGGTTTGTGTTTAGAAACTGCGCCTGCTGAGAACCAATGACCTGGCAGACACAGAATCACTCCCTGCTTACTCTTTTCTTTGTTTGCCTTGTCTAGAAAGTCTACAGAAACTCTTGGGAACAGACCCGGGCTGGCGGCTACGACTTCCGGTTGGATGCCATCCCGTTCCAGACCGCCCGGGCGTCCAGGGAGATCGCCAGTGATGTAAGACCTCATGTCTCTCTCTCTCCCTCTATCACTGATAGGTTTTCTCCTGGTTTCCTCAGTTCTGTTGAAAGGCAAACCATCAAGAACCAAAACTGAACGAGTATTTCAAAGGAAAGAAAACACAGGCCTTATTTTCTAGAAGTCAGTTAACACGTGATGGATCTGTTGCTCTGTGGCAAAGGGCCTTCTCTTAGCGATGTGCAGTGCGATGGGGTAGGAAGAGATTGGGCTTCTCCCCTTGACTGATGTGAGTGCAGATCCTGGCTCAGTCACTTAGGAATTGGCTCCGTGGTCTTGGGCGAGCTGCTTAGATTCTCTGAACTCAAATTTCTACATCTGGGAAATAGGGATCTAATGCTTGTCTCCTAGGATGGATGTAGGAATGGAAATAGGATGGGTCAGGGGGTCACATGCAGAGCAGGTGTTCCAACCACGGCAGCTGTTATCACGGAGGACCAAGGCCTCCTGACTTGTTCCTGGTCCACACGGAGACACGTACAGAAATCAGTAGCGAGCATTTAGAAAGATTTTGAACAATTTGACATGTGACATCCACGCCTGTGACCTGTGGACTCATCTTGTTGAGCGGGGCCGGGGGAGGCCAGTTAGGGCATTTCCCATGCATGTAGTACCACTTACACCGTAGTTGCATGCTGGGCTTTGATGGATTGGATATTAAAAAGCCAACCAGAATGAATGTGGTCCTTCACTATAGATGGTTTGAGGAGCCCTGGACTGGGCCCCTGAAAGCCGGAAAGAACCAGAGGAAGCGTGGCTGCTGAGAGAATGGGTGTATTTCTCTTCCCGCTGGACTATGAATTACAGCAGCAATAATACCAGTAGCCACCACTCAGTGCCAGACATGACGCTAGTCCTCCATGTCATGGAATCTGCTCAAAGTCCCTTGGGGTGTAGGTTCATTCTCCCATTTTATCACATGGGGAAACTGAGGCTCAGGCGACTGAGTAACTGGCCCAAGGCCACACAGCTGAGAGGTAGCAGAGGGAGATACAGATGGTAGGTCTACTTGAATCCAAAGCGGTGCCCTTAACCCACTGTAGACTTCCTGCTGAGGATCCTGCAGGGGAGGGTGGGTGCCCAGACCCATCACTGCTCTTCTGGCCTGCAGTTCCGGTACAGAGAGGCCTTCCTGCGGGACCGCGGCCTGCAGATTGGGTACCGCAGCGTCAGTGACGACCCCAGGATGAGGCATGTCCTCAGCGTCGGCAGACTCCAGAGTGACAATGAGTACAAGAAGGACTTTGCTAAGAGTCGGTCCCAGTTCCACAGCCACCCAGACCAGCCCGGCTTCCTCCAGGCCAAGAGGAGCCAGCAGCTGGCCAGCGACGTGTGCTACAGGCAGCCCCTGCCCCAGCCCACCTGCGACCCGGAGCAGCTGGGCCTGAAGCACGCACAGAAGGCCCACCAGCTGCAGAGTGATGTGAGCTGCCCCCACCTGCCGGCCCAATGCCCTTTCTTTGGTGCCTCTTCCAGGGAGATGGCTGTGACCCCCTGCTCATGTTGCCTCTGGGAGGGGCCAGGCTGAGATAGAGCCCAGGGCACCTAATGTTTTAGTTTCCGAAGAAATAGTAACAATAACTGCTATTTAGCCAGTCCTTACTGTGGGCCGGGCTGTGGAGCCAAATTCTTTCCAAGCATTGCGCCTTCTGGCCCTCACAACAACCCCATTATTGCCCCATTTCACAGATGAGGAAGCTGAGGCTCAGAGGAGTTATGTAACTTACTCAAGATCCCATGGCCAGTAAGTGGCAGACCTGGGACAGGAATCCCATTTGGTCTGATGTGAGAGCCTAAGTTTTTGATTGCTATGCCAGACTGTTTCCAAGGGGTCTTAGCAGTTACCCAACCCAGCCCTGGTACCGTTCTCTTTGGGAGGAAACTGAAGCCCAGAGAAGGGAAGTGACTTCTCTAAATCCCCAGAGCAAGTTAAGATGGGAGCTCGGACTTGAACCAGGTCTCCCCATTCACCGCCCCCATTGCCCTCCCATCACTTGAAGGGAAAGATGCCAGGGGAAGGGATAGGCTGGCCAGGCCCACCGCGCACTGGGTCAGGTCTCGGCGTCAGGGCGCTCCTGCTAAAGACGGGTTTGCTCTCCTCGTCCTTGCTTTACCGCCAACAACGAGTGTTCCCTCTCACCACTGCCTTAAAGCCTCTCTGTGCTGTAGTCAAACCACCCCCAACCCTGATGACATAGTCTTCTTACTTCCCCCTTTGCTTTCCCCAAGGTCAAGTACAAATCAGACTTGAGCCTGACCAGAGGTATTGGCTGGACCCCTCCTGGCTCCTACAAAGTGGAAATGGCTCGGCGTGCTGCAGAACTGGCCAATGCGAGGGGCCTGGGCCTCCAGGGGGCTTACGTAAGTAGCAAGGTGCCAACCCACCTGGTCTGCAAGACCATGGGGAAAGACAAGCTCACTGTCTCTTTTCAAACTTTATTTTTGGCCGAAGGCCAGCTGGCTCTAAAGAAGTGTGAAATGTATCTTGAGCAAGGTGCCTCATTTCACGGGTCTGAGATGACCAGGCGGCTGACACCTGGGTTAAATGTCCTGCAGGGTTTTCTCTGAAGTCACAGCCATTAGTTTGGCGGAGACGAACCTGCCAGGCCTACATCAATCCTGGGCCACGGCAGCCCAGGCTGGGCCGCCAGCTTGCTCATTACATTCACAGAAAGGGTCAGGGACTTGCTGGCTACAACAGTCCGGGTTTTGAACCCTACTTTGTTCAGAAGAAAGACACCACATCTAAAGGAGAGATTGGCTTTGCTTCTTCCTCATTCTTGCCTTGAGGATCCTTTTTCTGGAAGAGGGTGGTGGAGGGGGAGAGGGCGGGGCGGGGGAGCGTTTTAAATGCTCCCGGGGCGTCTTAGACAGCTTGTCCTACGGGAGCAGGTTGGATGCTTCATTTCGACTGAAGGAGGTGTGTTTGATTTCTGCAGAGAGGGGCAGAGGTTATGGAGGCTGCAGATAATCAGAGGGGGGATGTGAACCCCGATGCCATCGAGATCCTGCACGTCAAGAGGAGGAAGGCCCCGCTGCTGTGAGCAGGTGGCGCCCCCCAGGAGTCTCCGGAGAGACACTGGAGAGGACATGTGCACGCCCGAGACATGCTCAGGTGGCTTCAGCTTGGGCGAGCCGCGAACACACGAGCCCGCCCTCTGATCCGCTTTATTAAAATGACAACTCTGTGAAAGCCAGTGGCGAATGCTGTATTTCTTGGTCCCCTCTCTCATACCGAGAAGCGGAGGGCTGGGTCTGTTGTCGACCTCGAGTGTCTGGGGTGAGGAATGAAGATGCCAGGGTGACTGCACCGATGCTGAGTGTTCTGAAATCCCGCGTTTGCAAAGGTCCAAGGTGGAGGCAGCCAGCGAACACTGCTTTTCTAGAAGGTGCCGTTGTGTGGAAGGAGGCAAACAATACATATTTCAGATTGATTCTGCCAGTTCTTGGGTGACTCAGGAGGGAGGCTGATGACATGGCGGAGGTGCCGGTCCGGGACGCCCCAGGCCGGCAGCAGCGCTCTCTGCTTCGAGCATGGACCCCTCACTGTGCAGCATCCTGGGGGCTCCAAAGGGTGTTCGTTGCTGCCCACGAGGCCTCGCCGTGTCTGAGGTTCCGGAGACACTTTAGAGACTATGCTCCCTTTGGATGGTGCCTTTGATCCAGTTCAGGAATTTGGTAACTTGGGTGTAGACCCCTGGCTTCTTCCCGCATTCCTCGCCCCAGCTCACTACCCCATAGATGTAGTAGGTGCCGTCCTTCTCACAGGTCAGAGGGCCTCCAGAGTCACCCTAAGGGAAAAAGACACGTGAGTCCAGCTTTGTGAGTCAGAATCCATGAGGAGACACGCCACCTCCTAGGAGGGTACGCCAGTGGGTGATGGGGCGGGCTGCTCTGGAAAGCCATGACATGACTCTTCCTATGAGTCACGAGACTCAAGGCTCCAAAGGGAGAGAAGCAACTACCAACCCACACCCCTGAGTCAGCAAGGGCTTGGCAGGGGGGCCCAGGGCTGGGGCTGGGGCCACAGTACCACGGCCACACCCTTACATCCGGGCTCAGTCGTGACTATTGGTAACTCAGGTATTACGACTGGGAGTCTCAGGGGCCCTGGACTTACTCCAGCAGGCACCTGGGGGCCAGTGCCCAGTTTGGATAGAGCCCTTCCAGGACCCAAGGGCACACACAGGGTGGGGCTCGGAACCGGCACGACTTGGACGGTCACTGTGGCTTACAGGGTTAGATCTCCTGGGTTCCCGATCAGGCCTACCCCCTGCTAGCCAGCTGGGGCTCAGTTCCTCACACGTACACTGTGAATAGCAGCAGAACATCCCCCTACTCCAGGGTTCTTGGGAGGATTAATGTTTGTAAAGCAGATAGAACAGTGCCTGGTTTAGAGTCAACCTCCCATCAAAGTGGTGAGGAAGACGGTGGCTCTCAACCACACGCTACAACTGATAGGATTTTTAATGAGGTATCTCTTTTCATCTTAACCATGGCCTCGTGATCTTATGGGGGCATTAATTCCATCTCATAGCGCAGGCACCCGAGACTGGAGACTTGTTTCCATGTGATGGGCTGAACGTTTTGTTTACCCCCACATTGATATGTTGAAGCCTAACCCCCAATGCGATGGGATCAGGAGCTGAGGCCTTTGGGAGGTGATTCGGTCGTGAGGGTGGAGTATGGGACTCACACCCTTGTTAGAGGGACCCTGGGGAGCTCGCTCTCCCTCACCACGTGGGGACACAACAAGGAGTTGGCAGTCTGCAACCCGGCAGAGGGTTCACGCTGGGACCCAGCGGCGCCGGCCCTGATCTCAGACTCCCGGCCTCCAGAACGGTGAGAACCGCGTTTCTGTGGTTTAAGTCCTCCAGTCCACAGTCTTTTGTTGTAGCAACCTCAGCTGACTCGGCCATTTGGTGGCCAATAAAGGTCACAAAGGAAAGGACAGAACCAGGTTTTAAACCCATAGCTGTCCATTTCCAAAATCTGCAAGTGAAGCCCTTGCAAATTACTGGGGAATCGAAGAAGCTGCTTTCTTCCTCATCTTCCGGAGGCTTAGGGCAAATCGCACCCATCTGCCCATGTCCCTCTTTTGAGTAGGTGGTTATGGATGGCCCCTTGGGAGGGGACAGAGGGTTATAGCAGAGCCGCAACCATCATTATCCATCCCAAAGTTGGCTCAAGTCCAGCAGATAATTGTTGGGTCCCTTTGTAGGGAGAAGTTAGAACTTGAACGTGCTGGGGTTTGCAGGTGGGTGGTGTATCAGGACAGTCACCAGGATTCTCTAAACTGGGGTATTTCTGGGAGTCTGGGAAGGACATTTTCTGTGTGATGTGACCTCTCCAGGGAGAGGGACTATGGGAAGTGGGCTTCGACTTGGGGCAGAGGCTTGAGGTCACTTCAGCACCATTAACAGAGCCACCACTCTGTCCCCTCGCAGCAGCCTCTGAGTCACAGGCCTGAGCAGCTTGGGCTTCCCGAAAGTCCTAGACTGTGGGGGATGTTGGGCAGGGCCTCAGCTCGCTGTGGGCACAGAGGAGCTGCTCAGAGAGGCTTCACTTGCTGAGGCTAACTCTCTCTTCCTCTCTTTTTCCCTCCCTTTCTCCCTCCCTCACACACACATACTTAAATCTCAGTGATTTGTTAGTTAACATTGTAAATTCTCTGTGCTTCTTATTGTTCTCCTAGCCACTGGTCTTCTGGGCAGTTCTCTGCTTATTGGGACGTCAGGCATGCTGCCCAGCTCTGTGGCCGGAAGTGCCGCCACCACCTTTAAACCCCATGGAGCGAGGCTTAGGTGTCTACGGACCAGGATTGCTCGAGTTCCAGCTCTCCCACTTAGCACCCCGGAGCTGTGGGCCGAGATGGCAGTGGTGATGACGTCCCTTTGACCAGGGTGTGACGAGAACTAAATTGAGCAACGCAGGCAAAGTGACCACTCTGGTTATTGTGCTGACTCATCCTGGATTGGTGCGGTTCAGATGTGACAGAGGCCAGGTATGCCCGCCTGTGGCTGCGCTTTATGACAGGTGGGGTGGTGAACCTGCCTCCCAGCTCAGGGCTGTAAGGTGCCTCTGTGCCCAAAGTCAGGTCCTGCCAGTCCCTTGTTCCCCAGGTGCCATGGGAGTCTCTACCTGGCAGGTGTCGTGGCCAGGCTTCTGAAGGTTTCCCGCACAGATCATGGTCTCGTCAATCATGTGGTTGTAGAGTTGGCGGGAGTTGCACACCCTGTTGGCGATCAGCTTGACTTTGGCATCCAGGAGCTGCCGGGACCCTTCCCCTGTGGGGCAGAGAGAAGAGCTGGTCACTGCGGGGATTAGGGTGGCACCCACCCCACCAGAAGCCACCAGCTCTGAGCTCAGGAAGGAACGTTTTTTCCCGGAGACCAGCAGAGAAGCCTCGTCTATCAGGGTTGGGGGCTCTTGGTGTACAGCCTTCACCATGGCTTCCCAGACCTTCGATGCTGTGCTGATCACAGCGAGCAAAGTCATTTTTTTCCTCCTCTGCCTCCCCAACTAGACCACGCGATCAGGAGGGCAGGGAGGGTGTCTTACACCATGGTTTAATTTCCTATGACTTGCAGGGGGTTGGCGTGTAGAAAATTTAGTTATTTACTTTTTAATTTATTGATTTGAGAGGGAAATAGGAAAGAGGAGAAAGAGAGAGAGAGAGAGAGAGAGAGAGAGAGAGAGAGAGATTTGTTCCACTTTATGCATTCATTGGTTGAATCTTGTATGTTCCCTGACCGGGGATCAAACCCACAACTTTGACATATCAGGATGATGCTCTAACTAACTGGCCTACCTGGCTAGAAAACGCTTAATGGTGAATGAATTTCCCTGGTTGAACATCTCAGTCACCTGCTTCCCAGAGCAGACATTTCTTCCCCTAAAGAACCTCTGGTTTGCTCGGTCCGCTCCGGTCAGTGTGCTGATGGTGAACAGGTGAGATGGACCGGAGTGAAGATAGCTACCAAAGGGTTAACCCTAAATCTAATTAACCAGAAATCTTCTTTCCCCAAAGCTTTCTGACAGATTCATCTATTCCATGTCACTTTGTTAGGAATACAGGCTTATTTAAAGTGATCCCCACTTTCCATTATTAAGGATGTAATTTGTGGGGAAGAAAAATCCATCTTGAGCATTTGAGAAAGACTTTAGATATACTTACTTCTGAGTTTCATATATTAGAAGCTAGAATCTTATCATTACTATGAGAAAAGTAACCCTTTGGTTACTTTCTTGGAGAAGACCAAACCCTAGAGACAAATCAAAAGTCTGATTTAACAAAACTTTATAGAACATCTACTAAGATCAATGCACTGTTAGAAAGGCAAAGATGAAGGAGATTTGACCCCGCTCTCCAGGGGCTGACTTCATCAACATCTCTGTAGAATTCTATCATCTCCTGTTATCGTGATTTTAAACCTAGGAGATAAGTGTGGTTACTGGAAAACTAAAACTCAGATGCCCAAGTGACAAAGCCAAGAATCTGACACATCTGACTCCACAATTCGCCTTCTTTCCGATGTATCCTCTTTCCAGTCCACCCAGGGAAAGTGAAAGGTCTGCATGCATGATGGAAGTCAAGGATCCCGGGTTCGAGCCAGGGACAGGTGTGGAGACCAGAGAACCCTCCTTAGGGGTGATGAGACTTAACTAGAGCTTGAGAGATGAGGTGATCTCTTTCTTTTGACACTACGTGTTGAATATCACAATGATTTCAAGTTCAGAATGGCAGTTGATTTTGACCCTTTCGTTTCCAGTTAAAGCAACTCACCTGAGTCTAAGGAGAGGCATGGCCAGACTCACCCGTTTCTGTAACACCCCAGCCAGAGATGTGGCACTCAGTCCCAGAAGGAAAGGGACCTTCAGGCAAACAGACGGTCTTCACATACTTGGATTCCAGAGCACAGTGACCATTCACTGGCTTTAGCTTGAGCAAAGCTAGGTAGGAGAGAAAGGATGAATGGGTGATACTAGCCTCTTTGTCAAAGAAGTATCTGCTTCAGCTTAATTAGAAGGGGTTTGTAGCAAAGCCCCACAAGCCCATGCCTGAAAAACTTCTTCCTCCACCATTTCATTCTTTTAACTTCTACCTGGGAGGAGTAACACTTCAGGCTGAGAGTAATACCAGAAATAATATTTGAGTTTGAAATAATTTCTAATTGATTTAAAAAATAGCATTTAAGAGGGATAATAAATACATTGAGGAAGGAGAGAGAGCGAGAGGTACCACGAATGGAACCTCTGAGCTGTAAGCAGCTTAGGTGCGAGGTGTGCGCGGGGGTGGGGGGCACGTCACGTGCGCACGCTGTCACTCAACACCCAGGAAGCTGAGAGTCGTGTGCCAGTATTCCCATTTTATGGAAGAGCACACTGAGGCGAAGAGAGGGGAAGCTGGGTAGAAAGTGGTGGAGCTGGGATTCAAGGCTGAGCTCTTTCCACAGCACAAAGTTCCTAGCGTCTCTTCCCCTCAGTTCAAGAGCTTGGGCACATTTATCCACAACACTAACCTTTAAGAACTAAAAAGCTCCGGAGTGAATTCTCTACCTTATAGGGTCTATGAGGGACTAAACAGAATCAAACCTCAGCTTTCCATAAACAGAGAAATCCACCCAGGATGAGACCCACGGGAGATCCATGCTAGAAGAGACTTGCCAATATCATTGTAAGGAATCTCATCTCTTTCATGATAGTGGCTGTACTTGAATATCTTCTCCACCCCGAAGGTCTGCTCATGGAATTCGGTCTTCTTCAAGTCCTGGTCCCCTAGCACCACTCTTAGATTCTTGGCTTTGATGCTGCAAAGGAAGGTAGGATGGTCAGGAACCAGCCCTGGCACTTGGGAGACTGGAGCCACGCCCAGGCCCTGCTTCTGGTGAACTGTGTGACCTTTGACAAATGATCTGACCTTCTGCAGCCTTGATTACAGATCCTCATCTTGTAATCGTCATCCTGTTCACAGAATTCTGCTGTGTGGTCCCAATGAGGCAACATGAGGGAGCTCTTTTATTAATGGAATGGTCTCTAAATGTAAGTATAAGCTGTCACCTATATCCTGGGAGACCCCTCAGTTCCCCTGGGTTTTTCTAAAGAGCAGCCAATGAACATTCTGAACAAACATTCTTGGTAGATGCTAATGTTTGCATGTTTGCCTTCTCTTGAGGAATACCTCCTAGAATCCCTGAAATAATTATTTAATAACGGGGTGAGCTGGAAGATCTTCAAGGCCGCCACCAAAATCTGGGTTACTTGGGACCAGCCCTGGCCATGACCTTAGAGGACTCAGGGGAGGTAGTGATTCTTCAGGCTCCCCAATGGGTTCTGGCTTCTCTGAGGCACATGGGACTGAAGACACCTGACCCAGGAGGCTCACTGGTGGTGGCATCAGATGGGAGCATGTTATTCTTTTTTTCCAGGGCAGGACTAAAGAGGTTAAGGAAGCAGGGAGATGTGGGTTTGCATCCCACTCACCTACTTACTTACCACGTGACTTAAGCCCAGGTGCTAAACCTGCCCAAGACTTGGGGTCCGCATTTATAAAATGGCAGTAACGCTCAACTTTTTCACTGCACAAATATTTACTGAGCGCTTGTTCTGTACAAAGACCTGTTCTAGGCATCAGGGACACTATAATTAATAAAAAATAAAAACCCCTGTCCTCCCTCGGCCTGTCTTCTGGTAGACCGTTTTGAGGATTAAATGCCATAAATACATGGAATTCAAAGATAAGCATTCTGGACATGGTAGCTCTTTTCCACCCGGTTTTAAGGAGCCATGCTTCGTGCCCTTGGAGAGCTATGGATCCTGCCAGACCTCTGAGATGCTGTTCACAGGGGAAGTGGAGAACACCCCCTAGTCTCGGTCACCCTGCCCTCTGCCCCCGGCAGGCACCTACTCAGTGCAGTGGGCAGCTGTCAGCACCCAGCAGGGGTGGATCAGCGACCCCCCGCAGAAGTGGCCGTTGGGCATGAAGGTGCTCAGTGGCACTGAGGTCTGTAGGGACACCTGCCACGGGTGCTTGCCCGCCGTGCTCTTAAAGCCCCCATAGATCCTCTTGAGTTTTCTCTCTGTGACCTCAGTCTTCCCACATGAGTCAAAGCCTGGAAGCTTGGTCAGGGGCTCCCGGGGTCCTTCCTCTGGGTCGGTGATGTCTGTGGGACACAAGAAAGGCAAATCACGCTATTCACCCCTCTGCAGGTCCTCAGAAGGACCTTATTAGAGGTATGACTCTGAGTCCAGCAGCTTAGCAACTGTCCCGAGCTAAGAGACTGGTGCATGTAGGGCGGGTATGTAGTAGCTACACAATATTTCTTATTGCATTGATTTGTATAAAGTAGGTCTATAAAATTAACAATGGTGATGTTGGTTTTCACTCTTATTTACATGTATACACACACAAAGATGTATGTGTATAAGCATAAATCCATCACAGAGTGTGTATTTAGCTAGTCATTAATGTACACACATATTTGGGAGTCTTCTTCAGCATATACGGAAAGACATCCAAGTGAAGTCGAATGGGGGAAATAAGACGTTTGCAAAGGTAACTGTCATACAAAGTGCTCAGTGTTGTAAGGGTGGTGCCAGTCCCATTCCCTGGGGTTTGTAAGGAGGGGGAGAGAATACAGCACTTGGGAGACCATGAAGGACTTCCTGGAGGAGGGGCTGCTGGAGCTGGTTCTCAAAGAATGGTGGGCTATGGACAAGAGCAGCTATGAATGCAGTTGTACAGACCAAGGCGATCATAAGAGCAAAGGCTCAGGAGCGAAACTGTCCAGGGAGGCAGTCCCACTGGTTAGGAGGAGAGGTTGCGTCGTTCCAGACGTGGGTGGAGAGGAGGGCCACATAGCCTGGAAGGAAACTGTGAGGCTGGAGTTCAGGCTGCTTTGCATCCTGCGAGGCTCTGGGGGCCCAGCCACTGTCTGAGCACCACTGTGTACCCAGAGCCTGGCATAATTCCTGGAACGCAGCAAACAGTCGATGAATATTTGCCAAGTGCACTGACTTGGAGCCGGGAAATGAGAATTTACAATTGGACCACTGCCCCAAATCTACAAAGTATTCAGGCCTGCTCAGCGTCCCAAGAGGGGAGCAGAGCGCAGAGGATGGGGCAGTTGGGTCACCACTGGGGTGGGGACGGGTGAAGCAGGTGTGCTGGAACGACAGGGGTGGGAGAGGTGGGGGACCAGGAGCACCTGTCTGTGGATCCACATCCTCCCCACGACTAGGGTTCTGGACCGCCCCGGTCTTACCTGGGGCTGAGCAGGCTGAGACGTCACAGTACTCCCATTTCACCTTTGCATTATTTACTTTAATGAAGCACCAGGGCTTTTTGTCTCCATCTGGGTTTCTAAAAGAGAAAATAAAATAAAATAACCCAAGGTCAAGGCTTGATGAACCCACTGGCCCTCATTACAGGACCTTTGGGTACAAGAGCAACACATTCGGGTGTGCCCCCCGAGATCAGGTATTGACTCTGGCATATTAGGATGCTTATAGTCTTTTGGCAAAACTTTAATTTCCAGAGGAGAATCTCAATGACCAGGAGGTGGCTCACAAGTCTTGGGCCAGATCCATGAGGCACCTCAAATTGTTTGTAGGAAAAGAAGTGAGATCGCTGTGGAAGATCCGTCATTGTCAGCAAAGTGAAATGGACGTGAGACACAGTCAGAGGAGGGCTCCTTGGCCCAAGCCTCTCAGTTCCATGCACGGGAAAGGCTGCCGAGGGGTCACCCTGAAGACAACCCCACGAAGGGAACAGCTCAAGGGAGTGAAAGTGGAAGGTAACATGTGCTGTGTGCAAGGGAAACCCTCTTGTTTAACAGAACCAGTTTAAAACCATAAAAATAACTCCTGCCCCTTATAGGCAGATCACAAATGCCCTTGGCCTTGGATAGACAATGAGCAGGGAGAGGAAGCCAAGAGAATGCCCTGGAGGCACTGGAAGGGGCGGAAGGGAACTTGTTGCTATCATCACTCGGGAACACCTGACTACCCTTGTGGCAGAGACCGCACCACTCACCAGACACCCCGTTTATCCTCTAGATTTCCCTCTTGAAGCCATAGGGGACCTTGTGACTATTTTTGGCCAGTGAAATATGTGCGCAGAGATGACGGGTCATTTCTAGGTTGAGGTAGTAAAAACAAAGCAAAACTCATGCTCCATGTTTTCAGTTTCTTTTTTTCTTGCCCTTCCTGGGTCACTTCGTGGAGCCACTTCGTGAGTCACTTCGTGGAGCAGAATCCTCCTACCCCACCACCAACCCACATGACGCATAGTATTAGTGAGAAATAAACGCTAATGGATTCAAGCCACTGAGGTTTGGGGGTTGTTTATTACAGCAGCGTCACCTAACATGTCCTGTGTTCTGTCCCAAACTTTCTAAGCTGGCCCAGGAAAACTTGGAGCAGGGGAAAGAGCCAAACCAACCCATACACTGACATGCAGCCGAGTCTGAGCTTAGGGAAGAAGGTAATTTTTACCTGCAGAAGTTGTGCTCCCCAATCCCATGGGCCTCAGCATCCTCCATAAATGTGTTGTAATGCTCTTGCAAGAGGAGGTGGGAGTTCCAGTACAGGCACGAGTGCTGGTTGATTGTCTTACTCACTTTCCCTCGATAAGAGAAACCGTCACCAACATAGCAGTCATCAGAACCTTGGGGAGAGCAGGCAGGACCGTGAGAACAGAAAGCAACTGGCGTGCTGCTCCCCAAAATGACTTTGCAGGCATATTAGGGGTGGGAGTATTGGGCCTGAATGTTGATCACTCTAAGAGTTTACTGCAAAGTCCCAGGAACAAGGTACTTTGAATGTCCCACATTTAACCCAGCTTGAGATATTGTGACTGTGGGTGGATGGGTGGGCAGGAACTTAGTTACTTAATTTTGGCTCATGCAAGACCGGGTGGCAGGTGGGTTGAGGCCCCGGGTATGTCCAGGTGTATCTGATTTGCCTGCATTATATCCTAAACAGACCCCAAGCCCTCAAATGAGGAAACAGCAGCGTTTGGGAATCGACTTGAGTCCCATTCTGGAGAAAAAACCCAGACAGAAAAGGATTCCAAAGACCTCGCCGGTGGCCCTGAGATTCGGAAGAAGTGGTGGCAGAGACCCATACCTATTTCACAGAATTTCCCCTTGAACTGGTCAGGACAGGTACAGGTAAACCTGGATCTCCGCCGGTGCCGGGAGCAGGTGCCGCCGTTTTGGCAGGGGTTCGGCCTGCACGCAGGAACCGCTGTGAACACAGGAAGTGGGGCTGGGGAAGTCTTCAGAGGGAGTTGCAGCTACATCTGGGATGATGAGGAAACACTGGTGTCCATCCTTTCACGAAAGATGGGACACCCAAGGGAAAGGACAGACCCACTGACACTCTAGAACATATACATACACAGATGAAGGCCATGTGCCAAAGCGTATGTAAATAGATGGGTCACTCATTAAGAAATAGCAAGAGTCATGGACTGGGCAGGAATTTAGGAATCAGTCTGAGCTAAGCTGAACTTGGTTCTGCCTCTTTATAGCTGTGTGACTCTGAGCAAGTTAGTCAACCTCTCTGAACTCCAGTTTCTTCATCTGTAAAATCCTCTCTTTAGTGTTTTGGGGAGAATGTGAGAGAGCATGTAACCCCCCTGGGAGATTGCCTGGCTCACAGCGCCAAATCAGCACAGATTTATTCCCCACCATAGGCTATTCCAGGAATACATGAGGGCTGACCTCCTGGAGGAAGTGATTTTCAAGATGATTGTTTTTGGATGGGAAGGGGCACAAATCAGTCAATTCTCAGTAACTACCCAAGGATGATGAATCTTAAAAAGTCCTAGTTATAATGACCATCATGGATGTTATCAAAGCCTAGCATAGAAGGGGCGGCCAGCACTTACCTGTGGAGCAGTCTGGACCCCCGTAAGGGTGTTTGCAGGCACAGCGGAAGTAGGGAGGAGTCTGAATAACAAGACATTCACCCCGGCCACATGCGTTTTCTTTGCACTTGTTTTGCACTGTAGAAGATCCATAGAAAAGAAATTCCAAAGGTATAGGACACTGTGTACCTAAGCAGTACAACATTTCGGGGCGGGATGGCTGGTCGAGTGTGTGCCTTTGTCCATGGTCCTGAAAGCCTTGCTGCTCCCTAGACAAGGCTTTTCTCTAATCCTTGGCTCATGGATGATTGCTTTGAAGTTCCTTCCAGTGTTCATGGTCTTTATTATTCTTTCTTAACAGAAACCATGATAATTTTTACATTTTTAACGAACAGAGCTGCAACTTGAGTTTCTCTATTTCATAGCTGATTTTTATTCCATTTCCAGTTTTCCCCATTCTTCTGAGAAATTAAGGCAGCTATGCTCACCACTATACCACCAACGCCACACTCTTCTGAGAAATTAAGGGATGAACACAGAACTATATTTTTATTGATATCTCAAACAACCCTGAGACATTTATGGAAAGGACTTGTAGTATTGCAAATAGGATAAATAAATAAAGAGGACACAGGAGAAAGAAGCCAACCATAAAACCCTATATATGTAAGACCCTTGCTGTCCCCCTTACCCTGTTCGATGGTTGCTGGATGGAACAGAGTCCAGGTTCATGCTAGGGGTGCAATTAGTCCATAGGAGTTGTACTCCTCATGCTTATGTTATTCTCACAAGAACTCACAAAACACAGACGAGCTGTTATCATAGTCTCCATGAGTGAGGCTAGCAGGAGGAAGGAGCATGGAGCCAGGAGTTAGGCACCAGAGCTCTATTCTGTGTTCTTCTCTTAACTAGCTGTGTGACCATGAGTAAGTCCCATGTACTCTCTGCACTCCCTTTCTCTAACTGAGTTGGGAATTATGTGCACTGAGATTCTTCCTTCTGTCCCATTTGAGAACAATATTTTGTGGTTGTAGTTCATCTAAACACTCAGAACAACAACAAAAAAAGTCCTCAGTTAAGAATACATCTTGGTCAGAGTCCATCTCTTATTTCCTCTTAGCCTCAGTGTTCTCATCTGAAGAATGGGCATGCTAGTCCTATTTATCACACAGGGGTGAGAATTCGGGGAGATGCCACCTATGACTGTGCTGAAGAATCCATGACATGTGATATGACGTGCACGGTCATCATCCTTTCCGTGGGGCCACTCAGCCCTTCTCAACCCCTAGAGTTGGAGGAGGGACTGCCTCTTGTTCAACTCAAAGGGAAGGGTGAGTCCAGAGGAGGTGCACTCACCACTCTGACACTTTCTTCCAGAGAAAGGGGCCAGGCAGCTGCACGTGAAAGTGTCTCCGCTGACAAGGCAGTCCCCGCCATGTTCGCAGGGGTTGGGCAGGCATGGATCTAAGACACGTGGGCAGAAGGCAATGTTTACAATGAACAGGAGGTAAGTAGCCCCCTACTTACTCATTAGATTTCAGTCTCCTACCCAAAGGAGAAAGTAAGCACATATGCAGTGATTGGGAAAAGGGGGAAACATGCATTGCTTTGAAAGAGCAAGGAAAATGGTAGTCACATGACCAGAGAGAGGGATTCAGGTTGGAAACAGAGCAGGAGAGAAGAAATAGTTCCTATCTCCCCTCGGCCTGGATTTTGATGGGGCCTTTCTCACTGAGAAACTCCTCCTTTCCATCATCAGGGTTTTTCTCCTCCCAGTCTCGCTGGGAGTGCACAGGGTCTGTCTCTGATGCTGAATGCATTTCACAAGCTTGAAGACCTCCCCTACTTCCAGTGCCCAGGGGTGGAGGTCAGGCCTGGGGAAAGAAAACCCACCCCTAACGAAACATAAGCTTTCTGAACATCAGGCAAGAAGACCAAAGGCAAGAGGGTGACAGAAAAATTGACGGCAAGGAGGAAATGACCCAGTGGCCTTCATCTTTCTTCAACTACTTGTTCAGTTAGATTTTGTCATATTTCATCTGTGCCTTTGGCTTTTCATGGTTGTCTGAATGGATCTTCCCTCAGGGAATTCTTTATCCTTCTGTTCACACACATTGTTCTTTGGTTCAGGAACTAGGATCCCTGGGCCCGGCTCTTGTTTTGATGGTCCCTTCTGATGTTCCCCCGATGCCCCGTATCTTAGCCCTGCCTTCCAGGCCACTTCCCACAGTTACACAGCTTTTATTCCAGCTGCTAGTGCTTTCCATTTCTTCTTCTGGTTTAGTCACGTGGCTCTGCTTGGACCAGCTTCTCATTTTCCTTCCTGTCCTATTGCTTAGAAGCCACAAAAAACAAAAGCAAATGTGGTAGAAGCACATAGGTGTGAGAACACACACACACACACACACACATACACACACATATTGTGACAACTGTGAAAGGCTTCTGATGAGTTGAAAAATGAAATAAAGCTCTGGTCGGGTAGCTCAGTTGGTTAGAGTATCATCCCATATACTAGGGTTGTGGGTTTCATCCCTGGTCGGGGCATATGCCAGAATCAACAAATGAATGCATAAATAAGTGGAATAACAAACTGAAGTCTCTCTCTCTTCCCCCTTCTTCTTTCTCTCTAAATAATCGATTTTAAAAAAGGAATGTGACATAAAAAAACACAGCCCAGGTGTAACGGAAGGAAAGACCCAATGCAAAATGTGTACATGCTATAATCTGATGCTGGATGTTAACTCAGACTCTTCTTCCTAATTAGGACCTACCTGTCATCAAAGCTCTGGGAATGAGTTTGGATATGACTCCTACTCACAGCATCAGGAGGCCTAGATGATGAGGCACTGACTTGCTGTATCAATTTGGCTAAGTCAACTCTCTCTTGGCCTCATTTGCTCCATCTGTCATTTGAGGGTGAGAGAGATGGTCTCTAAGAACCTTCCCAGTTCTCACAGTATATAATTCTAGCTGGAAAAAAAAAGCCAGTTTAAATCATTTCTTTAATACTGTTTGACGATGCCCATCAGAGAGTGGGAGGAGGTCCTTGCATGTGGTAATATATAAACTCCCCTCCAGGTATGCTGCCCTCCTCCTGGGAGGCAACCCCAACCCCGCCAACAGCTTTGGTACCTACCATTGTCTGTGTAGTACCAGTCAGGATTATTGGAGTAGTCAACAGTACTACTGGTGTTCTCTTCCTGGGTTTGATACTCAGAGCTGTAATCATAGTTGTCGGGAGTCCAATCTATAGGAGTGAGAGAACAGGACCAAAGGAATCCTAGTCATTAGATCCAAATAGCTCAGCATTTTATTTCACCAAGTGTTTCCCCCCTGACCCCCCCAAATATTTCAAGGTCCTGAAGAAGGAGGCATGTGTCTTTCCAGCTCATCACATGGATGGGGTAGACAAGAGCTCAAGCATTGTGAGTTTCCATTTTTTCTTTTTGGTGTTGAGGGTGGCTTTTATAACCTAGCAAAGCAGCATTGGCACTGATCAGGTTCAAGAGCACCTGATTGGAAATGGGAAGAAGTCAAGTCCTGGCTTCCCACTAACCGTGACCTTGGACAAGGCAGCTGTGTTCTTGATGTCCCTGTTTTCTCACCCATAAACAGCATAAAGCTGATTGGAGCCTAAAAGGGCACCACGTCCTATCTAAGATCTGCTCAGGGTCATATCCAGTGGCACTTGAGTGTCTTGTTGGGTGGTTCTGTGAATGAAATTTCTTGATGGGACTTTATTAGTCACTTTAGCTTAATGAAGTCAAAGAAACACCACTGTCACCTTGGTCACAGCGTCAAATATTTACTGAGCCTTTACTATGTGCTAAGCATTTTACATGATTCATTCATTTCATCCTCATAAAAATCTATGTGTGTTATTATATCTATTTTAAGTTGAGAAACCCAAGGTTGAAAGAGGTCAAGTAAGTTGTCCAAGGTCACATAGCTAATAAACAGTAGGATATAAATTAAGATAGTTTATCTCCATAGAACCCCAAAATTGCACTAGCTTGGCTGCTTCCACAGGCTTCTTACAGGCCTCAGATACATCTACACTTGCCCTTGGGGAAGGGGTCCAGCCCTCCCCACTGAATAGCCATCCTGCTAATTAGGAATTACACAATGACAACCTTGAGGAGGTTGATGGATCCCGCCCACTGAAAGGGCAATGGATGGAGTTCCCCCAGGTATAGACCTCACACCAGGCCAGTCAATTTGGAAAAGCAGGTATATGCAAGGCTGGACTGAAGTTCCTTGTGGTCTAAGGCTTTGGACGATACTGGGATCTCTGTAGCTCATAGAGAGAAGTTTGGGGTTTGCAGAAAGTTTGCTGAAGCCATCCAACTGGAGGGCTATGCAAGGAAGGGCACAAAGATCCTTTACCTTTGGGATGGACTGCAACCTGTGTTGAAAGGGCTTTATGGGAGCATCACCTGGGAGGGTTTCTTCACCTCTGAACTTGAGGCTTATTTTGTCTTTTCTATTCTGTTGGCACTTAATCCCATTGTCTAGATAAAAAATGTGCATTGTATGGCACTGACTTTGCTGTCTCCAGCTGGCAGGAGTATGGCAGGCAGAAGCCCTACAGAAGCCGTCCAGAGATGCATATGATAATGAGGCAGGAGCAAATGCAGATAGCAGACTTGAAAAGGCACTCCCACCGAGCCAGCTGATGGCTCCGAGACCGGCACTTTACCTAAGCCCGATTATCAACCACATTACCTCCCTCGTCTCTCAGTCATTCCCTTATAGTCTTTATCTCTTTGGCTTTTGAAAAATCGACTTTTGCACAATGGCTGTTTTATATTTCCCATTAAAATGGAACTATCTTTTTATTTCCTTTTTGAATCTGCCAACTCTGGTTCCTTGCCAGAGTTTCACCTCATTTATCACAGTGTCAAGTCAAGACTCCCTTTGCTTCCTCATTATTTCTCCCAAACTGCTTTTCCCCCACTATGAAAATGCTCCCAGAGGAAGCCACCTTTCCAGGGATGAGGATCTGGGTTGAAGATAAGGCCATTGTCTTCCTGGAGCAAATAAAGTGTCTTTCCATCTAGTTTGATAAAGCAGAGAAAGAGAGAGAGAAAGTGAGAGAAAAATGTTTTTCTGAGTTTGATATACCAGATTTCAAACTGACGTTTGGGAGAGACAATGGGGTTTTGTAATGAGGCATTGCATCCTTTATTTATTTCTTTTTTTCTCTGGGGAATGTAGTATTGTTTTTCTAACAGGTGTTTATAAATAAGTGCCTCCAGATTACTCCTGTAATTTCTCACATCACTCCCATGGGTGGGAGGGTCAGACTAGCTAATTTTGGCTAGGCCATTAAAAATCAACCCCTTTGGAGACTAAATAATAATGGAAAAAATACAATAAAGAGTAAATTTAAAGAAAAATGAGTCAACCCCTTTGCAGATATTTGGAGACAAGAGTTTTACATAGATGGAATGGAGTGATTTTTCTGGGTGATAGGGGATGGATGAGCTGTCGGTTGGAGGCTTTTGACTTGAATCCAGACCTCTGAACAAGGTCTGCTCTTCTCTCCAGGAAGCTAAGGAGGGGATAAAACATGTAGGCTTTGAATCATACTCCTGCTATTCCCCAGAACCCAGGGCCCTTGGTAAAGGTGGGTCAAATTGGGAGAGCCTTGGCAGTCCAAGGTCACCGGAAGCCATCAGCTGGAGGGCTGTGCAAGGAACGGCACGAAGATCCTTTACATTTGGGATGGGCTGCAACGTGTGTTCAAAGTGCTTTATGGGAGCATCACCTGGGAGGGTTTCTTAAAGCTTACTGCGCCTTTTCTATTCTGTTGGCATTTAATCCAATTACCTGGATGAAAAATGTGCATTGTATACCCACAATGGGCCAAGCACTATGCCAGGTGCAGGAAGGCATTGGGAATAGTGGAAAGTAATACAAATAAGAGCGGGATGTGGCCGCCATCAAAGGAGCCTCTTGTCTGGGCTGGGTGGGGAAAGAAAGCTGGCCAAGGAAGGAGACGAAGGGTAGTGAAGAGGTAGGGAAGCTAGGCGTGGCCAAGTCTAGGCCTGGTAGCCCTCTGGTGTGGTCTGAGCTAATCTGATGGGAAAAGAATGGCCCTGATCCCCACCCCTCCCTGTATCCACACCTTTTGCCCTGTGACTTCGCAGCTCCTCCCACCAAAAGATAAAGCAGATATCCCCAGCTCTTTAGTCTGGGCTGCCTTTGGGACTTGCTTTGGTCAATAGCAGGTGATGAACGTGTGCCTGGTCCTCAAGAAGCCTTGTGCACTTCTGCTCCCTCTCCTCCCTCTCATGGCCCCCAGTGACTGCCATGAGAACAAACGTGGCCTATTCTATACCAGAGCGATGAGAGAACATGAGAGGCAGCAGCAGAGCCAGTGGCTCTGGCCACAGTCTCAGACATGTGAGAAAGCCCAGCTGATCCACGAGCTCAGCCTGGTCCAGACCAGAAGAACTGTGCAGCTAACCCCAATCCATATTACCAGCCTAAAGAATTAAGATCTAAATACATTGTTAATGGTTAAAACCACTGCATTTGGGGTAGTATGTATATTATGCGATAATAGCAAATGACACACAGAGCTTGATTGCTACTGGGTTGCTAATGGGATTAGAATTTTAGATGCTAGAACATTCCTCCTCAGTGGCCCTGGGTGGCTGCAGAGTTCCAGGTTCCATGGGCAGATCTCAGATAGCACTTCTCTCCTGTGGTTAGTATTTATCTTGTTCTATCTGATTTGTTTCCTCCAACTCAATAGTTGGCTTCTTAAGAGCAGGACCATGCCTATTCCCCTTTCTACCTCAGTGCCCAGCACAGAGCCCTTTGTGCAGCTAAAGTGTGTGTCCGAAAGATTAATTTTCCCCTCTGTGACCAAGTCCTTCCTTCCTTTTTTTTTTTAGGTTGTCCCCATTATGTTCTTATGTTACGTTATTACAGTTGTCGCAATTTTTCCTCCTTTGGCCCTTCTACCTGGTACCCTTCTTCCCTCCAGCAATCCCCTCCCTTTAGTTCATGTCCATGAGTCATGCATATAAGTGCTTTGTCTTCTCCATTTCCTATACTGTTCTTAACATGCCCTTGTCTATTTTGTACCTACCAATTATACTTCTTCATCCTTGTACCTGTTCCCCCATCTCCCCCTCCTCCCTGCCAGCATATAACCCTCCAGGTGATCTCCATATCTATGATTCTGTTCCTGTTCTGGTTGTTTGCTAATTTTTTTTTTTTTAGATTCAGTTATTGATAGTTGTGTGTTTGTTGCCATTTTAATGTTCATAGTTTTTATCTTATTCTTTTTCTTAAGTAAGTCCCTTTAATATTTCATATAATACGGGTTTGGTGATGATGAAATCCTTCAGATTTGCCTTGTCTGGGAAGCACTTTATCTGTCCTTCAATTCTAAATGAATAGCTTTGCTAGATAGAGTAATTTTGGATGTAGGTCCTTGCTTTTCATCACTTTGAATACTTCCTGCCAGTCCCTTCTAGTCTGCAAAGTTTCTTTTGAGAAATCAGCTGACAGTCTTATGGGAACTCCTTTGTAGGTAACTCTCTGTTTTTCTCTTGCTTTTAAGATTCTCTCTTTATCTTTAACCTTTGGCATTTTAATTATGATGTGTCTTGATGTGGTCCTCTTTGGGTCCAACTTGTTTGGGACTCTGTGCTTCCTGGGCTTATATGTCTATTTCCTTCACCAAATTAGGGAAGTTTTCTCTCACTATTTTTTCAAATAAGTTTTCAATGTCTTGTTCTCCCTCGTCTCCTTCTGGCACCCCTATGATCCAGATGTTAGCACATTTGGAGATGTCCCAGAGTCTTCTTACACTATCCCTGTTTTTTTAATTCTTTCTGTTCTGGTTGGATGGTTATTTCTTCCTTATGTTCCAAATTGTTGATTTGAATCCCGGCTTCCTTCCCTCCTCTGTTGGTTCCCTATATATTTTTCTTTATTTCACTTAGTGTAACATTCTTTTATTCCTTTATGTTGTTTGCCATATTCAATGAGTTCTTTGAGCATCCTGATCACCAGTGTTTTGAACTCTGCCTCTGATAGGTTGGTTATCTTGGTCTCATTTAGTTCTTTTTCTGGGGTTTTGTTCTGTTCTTTCGTATGGGCCATATTTCTTTGTCTCCTCAATTTGGCAGCCTCTCTGTGTCTGTTTCTATGTGTTAGGTAGAGCTGCTTTGACTCCCTGTAAAAGGTACTTAGAAATTGTGTGGGGCGGAACCTTAGGTAATCGCCAGGGTGGGGCAACCCACTTCACTGCTCTGTGGCTCTGTGTGGGAGGAGGGCTCAGAGAGGGGACTGTGCTGCTGCCTGGCTTCTGGAGGTTTGCCTGGCACTTGCTCCATTTCCAGTCACTTCATTTACTCCCCATATGTGACTGGCACACTTCCAGCTGTTGCCCTGGTGTTGAATCCCACAGTGGGTGGGTTTGTGAGCAGGCTCTTTAAGTGAAGTTTCCTGAAAACCCGGCAGTTTCTTCCACTGCCCCAGTCCCCACTGGCTTTTATAGCCAGAAGTTATGGGGTTTTATCTTCCTGGTGCTGGAAGCCTGGGCTGCATGGTCTGACCTGGGGCTGAGATCGCTGGATCCCAAGGTATCCCTCCCAATTTTTATCCATCACATGTGAATGTGGGGCCACCTGTTCCACCACTGCTACCACCTGTCCGCGCCACATGGTGTCTCCTTGCCTCTCCGCCCTCTCTCCTCATCTCCACCCCTCCTACTGGTCTGGATGGTTGTGGCTTCTTTAAATCCTTGGTTGTCAGACTTCTACACAGCTCGATTTTCTGACAGTTCTGGGTGGTATTTGTTTTTGAGATTTAGTTGTAATTCTTTTTGTGGTTGCATGAGGAGGCAAAGCATGTCTACCTACTCTCCGTTTGACTGGAAGTTGCCGAGCTCTTCCTTCTGATTGGCTCGCACACAGCGGGCATTTAGCTCTGCCAGGAAAGACTGGGTCTGCTGAGAGCAGAGTAAACAGGGAATTCAGAAGAGAGGCTATGTGAGATTTGGGTCAGGTATTTGGTGCTAACAATGCCTGTTGAGCTATGTAGGAGTCTAGAAACTGGTCCAAGTTTTGTAGGAAGATTGTAGAAAAACACTCCCGGTTCAAATACAGATTACTTGAGTCTTTCTCTAGGCTATAGAAAAGGGGAGAGCTTTCAGAGAAGAATGGGGCAGCTGTCAAAAGCATATCATATAGGGATAAAAAGAAATCATTGTGGATTTGTCTATTTATCAGAGTCTGTTTCTAGAATTTGTCAGGAAGAATAGTGAGAGTATCCTGAGTTAACCCAAATAATACTAATAAAAGGTTATTATGTGTCAAGTATTTTCTATGTATTAGACACTACACTAAATAAATGTGCTGCACATGATCTCATTTAACCTTAAGATAACCCTATAGGGCATGGGTATTATTATTCCTACTTTACAGAAAACCAAAAACCAGGGCAGAAGGAGATGGCATCTGAAACCAAGTCTACCTAACTCCACATCTGGTGCACTTTTTTTATAAGCCCCGGAGCCCCTTTGTGGGTTTACGTTTCATGAAACTCCACGGGCTTTAGCTTCCAGGAAGTAACATGCACTGGAAAATCGTCTTTCGCAAAGGCTCCTGGTCCCTCAGCCAGGATTACCGTGGTCCAGACCTGGGGTCTCTCGAAAAAAACACGGAGTTCCTGTGACGGAGGCTTTGCAGCTGCTCTGGATAAACAGCTTGCCAGATGTGTGGAACGGAATAAAAATCCCTGGAATGCCGTCCCTGTTGGCGTCATCCATCACCGTGGCACAGACGGTTCTTCCCCCAAACCCCAGCCCTGTCGGTCTGCATTTGATGCTTCCAATCTGGCTGACAGGGCGAGCCCAGCGGAGACCCTCCATGGCAGCCGGCAGGACAGCTGATGGATGGGCTCAGGCTGCGTGGCTGGGCAGAGCTGAGCCCGCTTTGAAGAGGCATTTCTGCAGGCCTGTTGGCTGCCGCGTCACCTGCTTTGGGGAGATGGGCAGAGTCTGTGCTGTTTGATGGCCACCTCCTCTGCCACCCATTGGGGGTTGTGGCTTGGGCACCTTCTGCTTCAGGAAGACCCCCACTGTGCAGTGTCTCCAGCAAGACCAATGGAAGAAAGAGTTTGCCTGTGGCCACGAGAAGCGTTTCCTTGGCCACATTGTTGTGGAAAACCTGCTGGGATCTGATACATGTCATCAAAGTGCAACCCCCTGTGAAATTAAATCGGACCAGAACAGGGGTGTTTTTAAAACCTAACCTGCTCTTTGCAGAAAGACCAGCCCCTGCATCTCCCCCCACTCTGCTGCCAGAGGCTGACAGATCACCTCGAGGTGCACTCAGAAGCCCAGGGGGTGTGCTCCACGGTCCCTTCCAAAACCACATGATCAGAAACTATTGGCAGAGTCCTCACAGGGCTCAGAATTTCATGGCATAAATCCAACCATCTCCACTCCCAGATAAGTTGTGTTTTAGCCTGTGCTTAAATACTACCAGTGATGGGGAGGTCACTACCTCGCAAGAGTTCAAGAGTCTATACAGACTTTTGGACAACTCTGGTGATTTGGAAGTTCTTCCTGTTTGCAAATCAAGTCTGACCCCAGAGCCTCTAGTCTACTGAATTAAAGCTTTCTGGACACATGGAATGAACCCGCTCCACTTTCCGTGACCTCTGTTCAGGAGGGGCACTGCTTACAGTCAGTTGTTCGTGCTGTTCACTGCAGAATCCAGAGCCCTGTAGACTCAGGGTCGCTGTAGACATCTTTCTCAGCTTTATGGTGGATGGCAATAATATGTCATGAGGTAAAGGTGCCTCCAATTTCCCACAAAGTCCCTCTCATGGACGAGGGGTGGGCTGCTGTTCAAATACTTGAAGAGAATGAGGTCCCTTGAATCTTACACTCCTGTCTCTTGCACTGGGTGACGCCACTGTTCTGTAGCTCTGTCTCTCTGACACCTGGACCAAAGCAGCCCCTTCGATGGGGCCTGAGCACTTAGTGCTCAAGGCCAGGGAGGGGGCTTGACTTGCACTTTCCCTGGAGTCCACGGGTGGGTGCTGGTGTGGCCAGCCAGGGGAGCCCTCCAAAATAGGATTCTCCAAGGAACTGGATTTCGTGTTGTTGGATTGAACATTCTCCTCTGCTTTGGGGAAAGACACAGATCCCCTCAAAACCTGCCCTTGATGCTCACATATCGTTCCGTCTGCCTCCACAGACATTCCTGTGCCCATGGGGCAGGACGAAGGCCAAGCACCAGCTGCTTTGAGCTGGCACGAGCCCGTCTGCCCATCTCAGGCTTTGCTGCACAGGAATATCGACAGTCACACTGAGTTTGGTAATCGCCACCTTCGCTCCAAATAAGTCCAAAGTTTAGACGGGCCACAGTCTCCGCGTGCTATCTGCCTGGCTGCTGTCCTTTGTGGGTGGCCAGCCCCAGTCACTACCAGTAGGGGCAGCTGGCCTCCGCCCCCATGGAGTAGTGAGTGGACTTTTGCTCCTTAGATCTCAGAGCAGCAGAGGAGGCTTCAGACCCAGAGTCAGAGACCAAGAGTGGACGGAGTGGCCTGGAGGAGAAGCCCTGGTCAGGCTGGGTGTGGCTGTGGGCACCAGGCACAGAAGATGGGAGAGGGGGAAGGTGAGCGGGTGAGGGTCTGTCCATGGAGATGGCCCACGTGCAGGAGCAGGGCTCCCCGGGGAGTGGATACATTGAATCTTGAGGAAACAGACCCAGTAGGGGTACTGGGGGGAGCCGCCACCAGGGGTGGGTCAGCCTGAGGGCTGCCTGCTCGGCTGTGACAGCATCCATGTGACAGCATCCTCCCAGCGCACAGGGGCTGCTTCCCACCTGAGGGGTGGGTGACACAGGGCTGGCCAGCCTGGAGCCGGTCGTTGCTCAGTGACGCCCTCACTTTCTCTCGTACCTGTCGCCTCATCTCAGCCACTAATGGGCTGGGTGACCTGGGGCCCGTTGTGCCCCCTCTCTGGGCCTCAGTTTCATCTTCTGTAAAACGAAGAGGTTTAACTGCCTCAGCAATAATTCCCTTGAGACTGGACGTCCGCAGTCTCCACGGGCAACTAGAAACCTTGTAAAGCGTTCAGTGTGTGCAGGGGCACCCAGGAGAGTGTTTTCTGGGACAGTTCCCAGAGGAGCCTGTGACCCTTCTGAACCATTGGAACTCGGAAGTCGGGCCAACACTCCCACGTGTGGGCCCCTCTCCCCCACCCCAGAACCAGCCTGGGTTGGTGGGAACCTCAGGGCGATGGGCACACTCACCTGGGTCTGGGTCGAGGAGAAGAGACAGCAGGGAGAACTGAAAGACAAAACGACACAGAGCAGAGTGAGGGTGAGTCCCCCGAGCCCCAGAAAAGCCACACTAGTCACTGACATGGTTCCCAGACCCAGCGCCGTGCTGGGCGCACCCATTCCTCACGAGGGTTTTGCTGAATAAATAACGATATCAACCGTTCCTCTTAGAAGGCAGTACTTAGTGGAACAAGAAAGCTTTTCTCATTTACCAGCTGGAATATTTCCTCACACTCAAATCCAGGATCCGTACTTGAAGATCCCTTGGGCTAAACCCAGCAGCTGTGGTTTTATACACGGAGTTTTACTGGGACACAGCCACACCCACTGCTTACACGCCATTTGTGGTTGCTTTGGTGCTGCGGTGGCAGAGCACTTGTGACACGGCCAGGACAGTATCAAATATTTCTTATCTGGCACTTTATAGACAAGGGTGCTGGTTCTGATTTAGGAACCAGAGGTCTATCACCTGACACATTCCCTTTGGGTCCTGGTGGCCAGAAAGCTGAGGCCACTGTCCTGGTGCCCACGTCCAGCGAGGCAGCTCGGTATGTTTGCTGCCTCTGCACTCAGCAGAAGTTCCATCTTTTTTTTTTTTTTTTTAAGTTCTGTGTTACTGTAGCCTCCTTTATCCATTTCGGGAGCTAGGCAGATGATCAATTAGGAAAGAAAGGTCAAAGGAGAGAATGCATCCTGAAGTGATGTACCGAAGACACACCCTCAACAAGAAGCGTTCTTGACAAGAAGGCCCATCCGGCATCTGGTCATGAGGAAGACGGCAGGTCCTGCAAAACAGCCAGCCTGGGCCCCCCGAAAGCCAGTGTCACACAAGACAAAGAAAGATGCGAAGACTGTTCTTTACTAAGTGAGACTCGAGAGACACAACGAGAGGATGCAGCGTGGGGTCCTAGACCGCGTCCTAAATGTCTGAAAGTAGCTATAGGGACATCACCGGCACAACTGGGAGACCTGAATATTGACTGATAGGAGATGGTGTCATTGTCCGATGTGGAGTTTCTTGTGGGTGGGGATGGTATGGTGGTTCTGTAGGAAAATGTTCATATTCTTGGGAGAGGCATGCTGAAGTAGTAAAGGTGATGTCTCCCATTTAGGTGCAAATGACCCAGCAAACCACGGATCAAACACACACACATATACAAGCACACACACACACACACACACACACGAGAGCAAGAGAGAAAGCAATGTGGCAAAACCTTTGTTTTCACATCCATCTGGGTGAAGAATATTCATTGTATTAGTCTTTCCATTCTTCTGCAGGTTTGCAAAATTACAAAATAAAAGGTCATCGGAAAAGGAAGGTACGAAACAGAAGGTACGAAAGGGAGGCCGTGGGCTGCCTGGACGGGACCTGTTCTGTGGCCTTGAGGTCTGCAGCCCTGTTGCTGCGGGAAAAGAGACAGAGTCAGGCGCTTCGTTTAGAGGGGCAGCAGGCTGGCCATGGGGAGGCTCCACAGAGGAAGAGCAGATTCAGGTCTTGGGGGTGGTCCTGGGCCTCTTGAACGGGGAGCACCTGAAGTTGGCCCCTCTGGGCTTAAGTGTCAGGGCAGCACCAAGAAGGGGCGTTCAAGGACCTCAAGGACAGAGGCATGTTGCCCCTCCTTCACAACCAGTGGGCCCTGCCTTGGTCCTGGCCCTTCATTCTGCCTCATCTTCCCTCCACTGAGCTTATCTGGACTGCAGGGCTGGCCCCTCTCTACCTGTCGGCCCGAGGAGACAGAGGTACCCCTTGAATTCTCCTATTTAAGTTGCATAGTGTGGGCCAGGCCTGGCCACCTTCTGCCCTGAGATGTGGGCAGGACAGGAGGGAGAATTTCAAGGCACAGGATGGAAAAGGCCCTCCCAGACCTGCGCCTGGGCCTGTTGGAGCTACTACGCGTCTTAGTTCCAAATTGGAGCCAGAAGGGGCAGCCAGGTGCTATGCTGCCCATAGCCAGCAGGTGGCAGACGTGCCCTTCCCAGGAGCTGGAATTGGTTGGCATCTAGAGCCCAGAGGGAAACCAAACAAAAAGCAAGCCCAGCAGAACCTTCCTGGCCTGGTGGTGGGGGTGGGGGTTCAGATCCCACCGGCTCTCAGAGAGCCAAGCAGCTGCCGTCCAGCTGTGCATCCTGCCTGGGCTGCATGTCCGCAGGTCCCAGAATCCAAAGCAGGCCCACTCAGTGTGTGAATCACCGGATCCACCGCAGAGACAGGCAGTGGGGAAATGTGGAAACTGGCAGTCCAAACACAGGCTGGGTGTCTGGGGGACCGTGCGGAAAAGGCCACGGCTGCGGCCAGTTGCTGATGCCCAGCATCTGGGTTCGGAAGCTGACCCGGGTCATGGTGGGGGCGGGTGGGGGACATAAGAAGACGTGATATTTACCTTCTTTCATTCCACTATTCTGTTCAATTTTCCCACACAGGGACAAGGAAATCAATGATAGAAGTGCTACTCCTGGGACTTGCAAATCCGAAGAAGACGATCAAGGGAAAGGAAGGAGGAAGAGGAGGAGAAGGAGGAGGGGAAGACCGCTCTGATTTCAGTTCACAATAATTAAGAGCTGACAACGTGCCAAGGACGGTGCTAAGTGTTTCACATGCATTCCGTCTCATTTATTACACACAATGATTGACCATTGAGGTACTGGAATTAAGTTCATTTTAGAGGTCAGAAAACAGGTTTGCGGAGATGAAGTTGCCCAGAGCAACTCAGTAATAAACACAGGAGCTGAGATACAATGCAGCCAGTTTTGCGCCTGGGCCCTCGCTCTTAGTCTCTGTTGCTGCGAGGAATGGGAGCCACAGTGTGCCCACGCTGTGAAGGAAGGATGGAGGAGGAGGAAACAGAAGAACTCTCTAACCTGAAGAGAGGCAGGGCATTGAGCTGGATTAAGAGAGGGGGCCTCTGTGCTTAGAAGGCTTTGTGACGAGCCTCTCCGCTATGCTAACGTCCTCCTCATCACCAGAGAGCCTGTGTCAAAGGTCTGGGGTCTTGCAGGCGAAGGGTGGTCAGTGGGGAAGGCGGGGGGGGGGGCAGAGAGAGAAGACCCTGCATGTCTGAGACTTACTGATTTACAGTGTAACCTCCTTAGATGTAAAAGACATTGAGGCCTAATCGATGCTGTGCTATCTTGACCGATTACTTCAACTCAGGTTCTCCCTCTGCCTTTCAGCATTCTAAACCTTCTGGAAAACAAAACAAAAGGGCAGAGGCTAAAGGTGTGAGTCGATGATTTCCAGGAATTAGCTGCTAGAAAATGCTCTCAGATGCTTGGGAGGCAATGGAGGAGAGGGACGGGCCTAGTCCTGCCCTTTGGGGCCAGAAGCTTGGCTTGGAATGGAACAAAGCAAAACAGTCTTTCACCTGGTAAGTAGAAGGCTGGGGCTCCAGCCATCCCTTCCTCCCCAGATGTTTCTTTTCTCTCAGATGAACAGTGGTAGACCAGATGTCAGTGACCACCAGGAAAGGATTGTATTCCTCCTCAGGGCAGCTAGCTGGGTGGGAGAGAACTCTGCACCAGGGCTAGGTGAGCCTGCAGCTGCTGGGTGGAAAGGCAGGCCAAGGGCAAGAGGGCACAGCTCAGCAGGGCCGCTCCCCACTGCTGAGCAAAGAGCTCAAGGTCAGGGTGAGGGGTGGACGTGACAGAAGACAGGGCTTGCCAGTGTTCCGGTCATCAGCCCAACTGCTGCCTCCCACCACCTGCCCACTGTGCCGCGAACGTCAGCTGTGTCATGTGATGAGCAGCTGTGCAGAGCCTGTTAGGTATTTTTTTTTAATTAAAAACCCTGGTAAAAGATACATAATATATATTTTCCATTTTAACCATTTATTAGTATTCCATTAGCGGCATCAACTACATTCACAAAGCTATGTTATCACAACTACCGGCACCCTAAACTGTTTCATCATCCCTACCATAAACTTTACGCCCATCAAACAACAACTCCCCTTCCCCCTTCCTCCAAGCTCCTAGTCGCCTCTATTCTCCTTTCTGTCTCCAGGAATTCACCTGTTCTATGTGCCTCGTGTACGTGGAATCACATCATACTTGCCCTTCTGTGACTGGCTTTATCTCTCCATAATGTGTTCCAGGTCTATCCATGTTGTAGCAAATATCACAATTCCATTCTTTTTTTATAGCTCAGCCGTGTTCCAGTGCACACCACAGCTTGTTTGCCTAGTCATCTGTTGATGGACACTTGGGCTTTCTATATCTTGTAGCCATTGCGAACAATGCTTCTGTGAACACAGGTTTTGTGTCCAAAAACCTGTTCAAGTCTCTGCTTTCCAGGTATATAGTGGAGGTATATAGTGGATTGTCTGGGTCATGTGGTTATTCCACGTTTAACTGGATGAGGAGGCACAGTACTCTCTTCCGCCGCGGCCGCACCACTTTACATTCCCACCAGCACAGCGTAATGATACCCGTGCCTCCGCATTCTGGGCAACACTTGTCATTTTCCCACTGTAAAACTTCTAGCCATCCTAGTGGGTGTGAAGAGGTGCCACTCGGTCCTTTCTAGTCACGAGGAGTCTCATCCTTCTCTCTTTAGGTCACAAGCTGTGCGAGGCTGGCCTAGGATTGGCAGTTTACGGTGGCTTTTCTCTAGTCTGAAGCTCAGGGCAAGGAGGGGAAATTTGGAGGCCAAAGGAAAAGGCACTGCCAGTGGTTCCTGTGGGTGGCATCCTTCTCGGGAGCCTAGGTGAAGCCTAGAACCACAGAGATGCGCCAGGAGGCATCATGGAGAGAGACTGGCCTGACACGTCATGTACAGAGGAGGCAGCTGAGGCCCAGCGGGGCGAAGCGCTCCTGGAAGGACATCGGCAGATTGGAGCAGGGCAGGGACTTGAGGCCAGGTCTCCTCAATCTGACCTGTGTCTGGCCCATGTAGGCCTCTGCCCAGTGGACTGAGGGCTGGGCTGCAGCTTCAGGAGGTTGGCACAGACAGGGTAGGGGACAGAGAGAAGAGTCCCATAGGGAGACCCGGAGAGCTTCCATTTTGATCTGGAGGGCTTGATAAAAATCCAGATCTCTGGGCTCTGCCTGCAGGGGTGGTACTTCCGTGGGTCTGGAGTGGGCCCAGAATGTGTGTTTTCACCCAGCACCCAGGTGGCTCGGGCCCTCAGCCACCCTTTGATGATGCCTCTCTGAGCCATGAAGCTGCTGGTTGAGGAGACCCCTGAGCCTCTTCATTCCTGTGCTAGGAGTGGAATCTCTCCACACCTTGCTTTCCCCAATTATAAAAGAAAGAATTCCCTTATCCAGCCCAGTGTTTTGTTGCTGTTTCTTTCAAGGGTAGTTGGCTGAGGGAGGAACTAAGCATTTGCAAAGGATTACTCTTCAAGTAAGCACTTGGAAACACAAGTTGGTCCAAACGTGTCATCCCTGGGACTTGGGGACAAATGGCTGGGGGGTGGGGACTGGTGGGGAAGAGTGGAGAGGGAGCCCCTCCAGGGTAGGCAGACTGGAGACAAGCAAACATTCATTGCTGGACGTGATCACGCACCTGGAAGCCCTTCGAAAGGGCAAACGAACAAAACAAAAGCACGAGTGAGTCTGGGGCTCACCACGCGGCACGAGCCCCCACGCTGGCCTTCGTGGCCCACCGGCCTCTGCAAACAGCCCAGGGGCTCCGAAAAGAATCTGCCTGCTGAGGGGAACCAACTCCACCCCCGAAGCTGCCCTCAGGTCTGTGCTTCCCACGGGGCGGGACACGAACCCCTGGTTCGGGTAGCTCCTGGCCAGGGTGCGACATGACATCAAAACACAGGTGAAAAGTCGTTTCCTTCTCAGTCCTACCGTCAGCCCTTCTAATCCCCTCACAAAGGAAGAGTGGGAGGTGCTGGCGAATGTCCGTTGTCTCCCTCTGCTCCACTCCCCTTCTGCCAAGGAGAAAGCAGTCTGCAGGCTCTGAGCTTCAGGTGAGAACTGTAGCCCGTTAGAATTCAATGACTTCGTTTTGTCTTCTGTTCTTTGATTTTCCCATTTATCATGCCGACGGTTTCCTTTTTAAAATGCGTCTATTTGGCTAGAGAAAAGGTGAGCCAGTTTAACAAAAGTATTAAGAAACTAGTTTGGGTTTTGACACCGTTTCTGAAGGTGGATTCAGGCGTGATGAAAGTCTTGAGAGTGCTGGAACCAGCCGGTTAGCTGTCTGACAAGACCCGCTCTGCCCGGGCTGAAAAGGAAAGCTTCAGGGACTGTCGAAGGAGCCTCCAGGGAGAGGAGACACGTCACCTCCCACCCGACGCCGGAGTCTCGGAGTCTCGGGCCACGGGCACTTCTGACAACTTTCACACCCCCTTGAATGACCTCATTGGTTTGGGATAGCGCCTGGCACCCCACAGTGCTTACGAGCGTGGGGCTTGGCATCGGGCAGACCTGGGTTTGAGTCCCAGCTCTGAAGTGGCCCAAGGCTGCCGGCTCTGGCAGGTCATTCACCTCCTCTGGAGCTCAGTTTCTGTTCTGCAAAATAAGGATGGCATGGCCCCTGCCTCAGAGGGCTGTTGGGAAGCTCTAATGACATCATAAGCCTAAAGCACACCATGGCGGATAAACGGTTGCTGTTACGATGATCATTATGACGATTGGCTGCTGATTAAAAAAAAATTTTTTTTACTTATTGACTTTGGCAAATGGAGGGGCCATGGGGAAGGGTGCATTCAGCACCACACACTCTTCCTGGAACTTGTTTGCTGGGTCACCGTCACATCACACTACCCCCGCCCCCCGCCCCAGCTTTTCCTTTTTTTTTTAAACCTGGGATCTTTGCCTAAGTCCTAAGCCAGGAAAACTTGTTATATTAATTATGAAGAAAAAGCATGTTTTATTTAAAATCCCCACTGCCGAATGTTCTGCCATGCCGTCTCCCTGTGCCAGCAGAATGGCTTGTGCATTTGGGGAACCCTAATGAATTTAAAATACAACGATGTCTGTGCCTGGGTGCACGGGCGACTTCCTGCGAGCTGATTTCCCTAAACACCGGTGTGTACTGCTGAGGCTAATGAGCTAGGCTCATGCACAGGATCCATTTAAAAAAAAATCCATAAGAAGGTGCTGTGAAATTCAGTCCATCTCTTTTCCATAAGACTGTGGGTTACAGCAAGGGGGAGGGATGTCTCCTGAGCCCGAAGAGACAGACATCCTGGAGCATCGAGGCTTTACAAAAGTGGCTCGTGTCTTCCCATCCGAGGCCTTCTTTGTACCAGGGCCATGAAGATGTGGATGCTTGAATTAATCAGAGGCTGAGCCCAGTTACTTGACCATCCAAAATTGGTCCCGCTACTTCGACAGCCGCGGTGCTTCTGAGCAACAACCAGGCAAGATCACCCTCTGTGTGTGTGCGTCTCTCTGTTTCTCTCTCTCTGTCTCTCTGTCTCCAAGGTGGAACCAGGCAGATACTGTGCGCCAGGCGGGCAGAAAGGGCGTCGAGGTCGAGGATGATGGGGCTTGAGCTTCTAACAATAGGAGCAGCAGCTTCTCCAAGCTGCTGGGCAGAGATGTGAACTCCATGTCACTAGGATGTCTGATTTTCGAAAAATCTTAGAGATTTGTATTTTTATGCAAAATGTTCTGATTTTCTTGTGTTGCTGAGCAATCGAAAGCAAATCAATGTGACGAGCCAGACAGACCTGGGTCCCAGTCCTGGCTGGGAAGTTGCTCTGCCACCCCTGGGCTTGCTTCTCATCCATAAAACCAGGATAACAATGCAAGGCGGTGCTGGGGGCAGGCGTTCAGACCTGACCGGGAAGGGCAAACAAATCTAGAGCAGATCAGGCAGGCCCTACGAATGGATCCATGTCCACTGCGATGTACTTGAGCGATACCTCTTTGGGTGGTAAATACTTGAATAGAAATTGGAGTTGAAGCCGAGCCAGAGATATCATCAGAGGATTGGCTGCATGATCTGAGTTTCGGGGGGGAGGGAAGGCAGGGTAACTGGGGCCTTTCCAGTGGGTAGCAATCGCAGACCCTGTGACTGATTTTCTTTCCATTTTCAGAGGCACTTGGAGTCCTTGACACTCCACTTACCAAAGAGTCCCCTCATCTAAGAGCCTCCTGTCCCTATGGGAAGGACCGTGACCCTGAAGCTCTATGGACTGAAGAAATCTCATCTTTAGCCAGGGTCCAGGCAAAAGACCTAGTCTAGATGGATGGACACCAGCCATAGCCCAGAACTCAGCCATGTTACTTCCCAGCTATATGACTGAAGGCCAAGTTCCCCAGCTCCTCACCTATACATTGGGAGCAATAATAATACCTACTTCTTAGGGTACTTCTTGAGATGAACTGATGCATGCAAGGCACAGAGCCTAGCACATAGGATTTCCCATTAAATGGAAGCAGTTGGGGCAGGAGAAGCCACTCAGCCCATCTGCTATGTGGCTCCATCCCTCCCATGATGCCCTGAACTCTCCAAAGCATCTGAGTGACTTGGCCACCCTCTCCTGCATGTCCTGAGTCCTGGCCCGTGAAGCGCAAGCTGCCTTCCCGACCACCTGTCTGGTGCACATCTGGGGTAAGAAAGGCTCCAAAGCCCCTGGTCCTCTCCTTGGAATTGACTAAGCTCATTGCCTGAAGGCCCTCTCTCATATTCTCTCTTTTATCCATTATTGACTTATAATTTCATCGCTAACCCTAAAAAATCACTGGGGCTTGCAAAAAAAAAGGCAGGGGAATTTTGGGGGACCATTATCTTTTTGTGAACTTCAAACAGACTGCATCAATCCGTCTCCTTGCCTGCAAACTTTAGGATCTAATTCTTTCTGACTGGTACTTTCCCTGGACCCCCTGTGGGCCTTTGATGATAATTTCCACTGCTTTTCTCTAGACCTGTGATATTTCTGCTGGGTTTTGGCCTCAGACATGCAGCAAGCAATCAAATGATGCAGAGAGTGTGACAACAATTTGTCCTCGTAGCCACACCACACACACACACAAGTCGACACTGGAAAGTGAAAGTCTCCCAGAGGTGAGTCACTTGGCAGCTTAAGACAGGGCTAAGGTAGGCTTCCGAGCACGGTTTGCCAAAAGGAGAGCTGTTTGTTTCTAAAGTGCACTAACCAGAAAACCTGGAATTTAATCTGTTTCCTGCAGGAAAAGCCCTATGAGGTAAAATGGGAAATAAAATGCAAAGGTGTTGAACGCGATAAAGAGGTTATGGCTCTTATTTCGGTTCTCATCCCCTGCTCATTCTCTGCCCCTCCGCCCACTCAGGGGCGCGTTTCCTGATTTTTGTGGACGACTTGGGTGCATTCTGGAAATTCAAGGGAAAGAGCTAATGCTTAGTGAACGTTATGTGTGTTGCCTCGTTTAATCAGTTATGACCCTCCCCAAGTTTGGGAGAGATTATCACTCGGTTTGCAGTCAACGCTGGCACTCAGAGAAATCACGCCACCACCCAACCTTCCGCAGCCAGAACGCAGCAAAGTGGAAGAGCCAAACCTGGCTGCAAAACCCGCCCTCCAGACTCCAGCCACACCCAGTACGGAACTCCAGGAGGTGTGCTGCTCTCTTGTTTTTTATCCTCACCCACGGATGTGTTCATTGATTTTTTTTCTTTTTGGAGAGAGAGAGGGAGGAAGAGAGAGAGAGAGAGAGAGAGAGAGAGACATAGATGTAGGAGAGAAACATCAGCATCAGTTAGCTGCCTCTCACATGGCCCCCCCAACCGGTGATCAAATCTGCAACCTAGGCATGAGCCCTGATCAGGAATTGAACCCACAGCCTTCTGGTGCACAGGACAATGCTCCAACCAACCGATCCCCCTGGCTAGGGCAGGAGGCTCTCTGTCTCTGTTGAATGTCCCACTCACGTGACCACAGAAACCCAGCTGACACTCTCTGACCACAATGGCTCACAGCGGGAATCGGCATCTTCACAACTTACCTGCTCCCAAATGTCTTAAGTTCCCCATGCGCAACCCTCTGATGTCCCTTTCCTGCCCTGCTCACCACGACCTCCCTCGGGCCCTGCTCACCTCTACATCCACAGCAGTCATGGCCATGGGGTAAGGGGAGAAAGAATATGCTGCATCCAGAGCTTCTCTCCAAACCTAATGCCCCTAAGTCAGCCTGTCGCCAGGGTCCTTGGCAGCCAGCGGGACTGTCCTCCAGGGCCAAAGCACAAGGATTCTCACCCTGGGGTCCCCCCAAATGGCTGGCAAACTGGGTGTGTGTCAGTGTGCAGAGAGAGTTTGCAGCTTTTGTTGGCTTCTCAGAGGGGTCTCTGAGACCCATACCAGATCGCGGTGCATGGTCTTAGCAGAGTTTCTTACCCCCGTCCCTTCCTTTGGAAGGTGTCCATGGAGACTCTCTTCCAAGAGGGCTCAAGTCAGTTGCATGGCTTCATGGAGTTGGTCGCTCAGCAGGAACAGTCTGCCTCAGCTCCGGCCCTCAGACCTTCTCAACCTGACCACACTAGCCTTTCACAGCTAAATTTCTCGTCGCTCCTGGCCCTGCTGGTTTGGTCTTCCTAATAACCTTGGAGTCTCTCAACTCCAGGTATTTGAAAAGAACACTTACCCCAAAGGTCATCTTTCCCGCCAGAACCACAAGCAGCAGAACATGGAGATCAGACATTCTGGCAAACATCTCTGCCGCTTAAGGACCCTTCTTTTGCTCTAAGCACAATTTCTTGTAGTGCCTTTATGGGAGAGGGGAGAATGTCAGTCTGCGAGGATTCAGGAACAAATGAAGAGGGTGCAAATTATTAACTAGGCATCAAATACTGTTTAATGTTTAATGTTTTGCAAACCAACTATCTTGATTAAACAAATGGTAACTTTGGGGCTGGGCTGAGTCATGGCATGGGGTGGTTTCTTTTCTGGGAGAAAGCCGACAAAGACAGTGGCAGAGAGAAAGAGCCCCCCGCCCCTGGCTGCAGCCGGGGGGCTGCCCAGTGTTCAGTGCAGAAGGCCCGATGATTAACGAGCATCCCAGCTGCAGGATGAAAGCCCCAGATCAGGTGAGGCCTCTGCCACAGGCCTCTGACATTGCTGATTCGCACAGAATGTTAAGAGGGTTCTGATTCATCGCATCTCAGGCAGAATTAAGGCAGGGGTGAGTTCCCAATAACATCGCACTTTATATGCAAGAAAGCGAAATTAAAAGATGCAAAACTGC